>JABSTQ010005617.1:0-21061 GCA_013358835.2 Ixodes persulcatus | reverse complement strand
GAACTATAGAGAGGGGAGTCGTTCTCCAATAAACCTCTGGCGCTGTGTCTTGTGCGCACGATGCACTCATTATGGTTGCAAAACCACCTTTGTAGGTAGATGCAAAATACTCAGTCACTGATGTCACTCCGCACTCCAGGTAAAAGCGCTCAATTTTGCACGCTTTCGTTTTTCGTGCTACACAGATTTGCTTTGTTTACAAGTGCAGCAATTGATGTTTGCACCCACTATAATGCGTCACGTACTGTACGTGCCATCGCCTCGTACAGTCAAGCTTTAAGAATACGGTGGAAAAGACAGTGATATTCTCGCGGAAAAGTACCATCTTTTCCGCCTGAAGGTTCCCGAGGACCGGGACGCACGCGCTCCGCTGCTTCGAGTTTCATTTGGTAGTGACGTTACGTGTGAGTGTTTGTTTTTCTTTTTGCTTAACATTGCCATCCTGGCCGCAGTCGGTGTAACGTGCATGATAGTCGGCGATGTTGACGTGCTCGACGTTTGCATAGCAAATGCGGCGAATATCAGCTCGGTCTGGTCGAGCCTTGACAAGTGGTCCCGTTATAGCCATATATCGTTTGCGCCATGATTTTTAGGTGAAGCTAGCGGACGAATGGAATTGACCGATCTCACTAAGCGTTCCGTGCCTGCTTGGCGCCGTCATAACTGTAATGCACATGGGGATGGGCGCCACTGCACGAGATGACTCGTGTCATCTCGTGCAAGGCTGGCAGAAGTCTAGAGCGGATTTGTCTCGCGCGGTGAAAGACTACTGATCTCATGGTCCGTGCCGGCAGCGGCTGCGTGACGAAGCCAACTGGTCAGGTTGGGCTCTTCTAACTACACGCCGAGAGAATCCTTACCAGCGCGTGTGGTTTGCCTGACGCATGCAATGACCTTCCGCCTTATAAATGAAGGTGTTAAAATATGCAGGGCTTCTTAACAAAAACCCCCAATAAAAAAAAAGGTCCGTCATTGATGTGATTGCCATTTAACGAAAAGGTTCAATTGAGCTGGATAAGAAGGGCGATAATTATTTCTTGAGAGGGAGAGCAAGGGGGACAAAGGACAAATGTGGAGTTTTATGTTTCGTTTTGTCCGCCTGGTTCCCCTTCTTTGGCGATTATCGTCATTCTTGCCCCTCAATCTGTCCGTCTGTCCGTTTGTCCGTCTGTTCGTTTGTCCGTCTGTTCGTTTGTCCGTCTGTCCTTATATTTACCCGCTGAATTAAGTAGGGAAGACGACGTCACCTGACCTTACTTCACGTAACCTATGCAGCAATTGGTTTCATGGCTATATTTGCGGAAAGATTGACGTCACTTGACCTGACATCACGCGACGAACTTTCCAGCTGATTTTAGCAGGGAAATAAAAAAAAAACAATTGGTTATCCGCTCTCCGAAACGACTATTAAAGACTTCTAAACCAAAGTTAACGGTCCATTTATTATAGAACTTTAATTCATTGCAACTACACAGCTACACGTCTTTTTAGTAGTGCACTACGTCAAAAAAATAGATCACATGAACAAATGCAGATATTTCAGAATTAAATGAAGAAGTCCATGCATTTTCTAAATGTTTGCATCCAAAAATATAAACTTTAAGTGTATTTAGGTTGTGGAAAGCTGAAGGATAAACCAATTTTTACACGACTAGACCTTTGAGGAACATGTAATTATTATACACAGTTCAGCAGCGCTGTGCAATCAATAAGACGGCTGAACACCTTACGCAAAAACAAGAAATCACGCTACATCCGCCTATTACACGGGAGTGTAAGATAATAAGTTTACATATTTTTGATAGTCATAAAACACCTTAAAATGTAGGTAACAATCATAAAAGAGAAGCATTAAGTTTTTCTAACTCGCTCAATAGTGGAAATGTTTGTCTATGCTGTTCTATGAACTATGGAAACTCATGACGGCTTCTCAAAAAAATAACGAAATATAAAAAGGACTGTGGATTTCTAGAATTGTTCGATATACGCCCTTATGACACTAAGGGCCGGTTGCACCAACGCCGCTTAGCGCAAAGCGGAGCTTAGCCGGGAACCTAAACTAAGTTTCGGTTTCGTTCGGTTGCACCAAAATCGCTTATCGCTAAACCTAGCACTAAACTACGCTTATCGTAAGCGCTCAACATTGGGCGCTTTGCTTTGGTTGTTTCTTAATCCTGGATTTAAAACATGGCGGCTGGTTTGTGGGGTTTGTGGCGGTCGACGCGGTGGACGAAATTGGTTGTACAAAGTGTTTTAGGCTACAACAGCGTGAGAGTCTCGACAGAATGACCTTCGATTGTGACAAGGATGCAAAATATTGTCGTGTAAAGTGTTTATCGACCCCTGTTTTCAAGCTGGCTCTCCACTCTCAGTGCGTGTTAGCCCTAACCGAGATACGTACGGAGCTGTGGGGCTCACGTCTGTCTTCACGTTGGTTATTCTGTCAACGAGCTTATTCGTATGTATACCTTACTGATCTTCGCATAACTGTAACGGATTGTTATTTACCAGCTTGTTTATTTCTACTTGCAACGGATATCCTTCAATCCGATGAGCGCGTTGAATAGTGGCAGTACTGATCTCGGCGATCAGCTGATTGTCGACCCTTCTGCCGTTTGCATCAGATTGCGACACTTTTAAATTATAAAACAGCGAAAAGTCAATTTCTTTCGTTTTCTGAGTTTCGAGACAATCTTCAGTGAATTTTCCTTGTCTCGCGAGTAGAATCTTGGCTTCAGAAAACTGTATCGTTCCATAACCGTAACTTTTCTGGTGATCGCGCTTTTTAGGAATATTTGCTTTATATCTTTCATTCGTGGCGACGACAACTTCTATTCGTGGCGACGACAACTCGACGACTTCTATTCGACGATTTCCGGGAATTTTCACAGCTGCCGTGGCGAGTTCGTCACTGTTTTGAACTTCATCGGTCTCAGGCATGACTTGATTTTAGTAGTCATCTTACCTGCCTACTTATTCTCGATGATGTTTTGTCTTCAGTGATGTAGCGAGGAGAGCGTCCTTCTCGCGTTCGGTGAGATTTGGAGCCCCCGATGGCTCCTTTATCTCAAAATGTGAGCACGAAAACTATTGTCACTGTCAAGATATTCTGTTATCAACCGATAATAAACACACAATCACAGATGTAAAGAGCATTCGTGTTTATTTAAAGCGTTGACTCCTGTTTTTGAAAGTTAAGCGAAAAAAATGATTGAATTTGGAGACCTTTAATTCGTTACTCACCGAAGAAATACAGCGAAAAGCAGACGCCGACGACGGCTACTGCAGCAGGTTTTTTGTTTACATCACGAGATTCCTCTCCGCCAATCGTATTCGTCCCTCTGAGCGTTCCCTAGTTCGCTCTGTTGGTCCCTACATTCCCTAGGCAAATCCAGCGTTTAGCTAGGGGCGCGTCTGTAAAGCCGGGTTAACGTTGGTGCAACCGGAATTTAAACCCGAGCTCGGTTTAGGGCGCTAAGCCGACTTAGGAAAGAGCCGTTTTGGGTTAAGGTAAGCGACGTTGGTGCAACCGGCCCTAAGAACACTTAGGGCCGGTTGCACCAACGCCGCTTAGCGCAAAGCAGAGCTTAGCCGGGAACCTAAGCTAAGTTTCGGTTTCGTTCGGTTGCACCAAAATCGCTTATCGCTAAACCTAGCAGTAAACTACGCTTATCGTAAGCGCTCAACATTGGGCGCTTTGCTTTTGGTTGTTTCTTAATCCTGGCTTTAAAACATGGCGGCTGGTTTGTGGCGGTCGACGCGGTGAACGAAATTGGTTGTACAAAGTGTTTTAGGCTACGACAGCGTGAGAGTCTCGACAGAATGGCCTTCGATTGTGACAAGGATGCAAAATATTGTCGCGTGAAGTGTTTATCGACCCCTGTTTTCAAGCTGGATCTCCACTCTCAGTGCGTGTTAGCCCTAACCGAGATACGTACGGAGCTGTGGGGCTCACGTCTGTCTTCACGTTGGTTATTCTGTCAACGAGCTTATTCGTATGTATACCTTACTGATTTTCGCGTAACTGTAACGTATTGTTATTTACCAGCTTGTTTATTTCTACTTGCAACGCATATCCTTCAATCCGATGAGCGCGTTGAATAGTGGCAGTACATGATCTCGGCGATCAGCTGATTGTCGACCCTTCTGCCGCTTGCATCAGATTGCGGCGCTTTTAGGTTATAAAACAGCGAAAAGTCAATTTCTTTGTTTTCTGAGTTTCGAGACAATCTTCAGTGAATTTTCCTTGTCTCGCGAGTAGAATCTTGGCTTCAGAAAACTGTATCGTTCCATAACCGTAACTTTTCTGGTGATCGCGCTTTTTAGGAATATTTTGCTTTATATATTTCATTCGTTGCGACGACAACTTCTATTCGTGGCGACGACAACTCAACGACTTCTATTCGACGATTTCAGGGCATTTTCGCAGCTGCCGTGGCGAGTTCGTCACCGTTTTGAACTTCATCGGTCTCAGGCATGACTTGATTTTAGTAGTCATCTTACCTGCCTACTTATTCTCGATGATGTTTTGTCTTCAGCGATGTAGCGAGTAGAGCGTCCTTCTCGCGTTCGGTGAGATTTGGGGCCCCCGATGGCTCCTTTATCTCAAAATGTGACCACGAAAACTACTGTCACTGTCAAAATATTCTGTTATCAACCGATCATAAACACACAATCACAGATGTAAAGAGCATTTGTGTTTATTTAAAGCGTTGACTCCTGTTTTTGAAAGTTAAGCGAAAAAAATGATTGAATTTGGAGACCTTTAATTCGTTACTCACCGAAGAAATACAGCGAAAAGCAGACGGCGACGACGGCTACTACAGCAGGTTTTTTGTTTACATACGAGATTCCTCTCCGCCAATCGTATTCGTCCCTCTGAGCGTTCCCTAGTTCGCTCTGTTTGTCCCTACATTCCCTAGGCAAATCCAGCGTTTAGCTAGGGGCGCGTCTGTAAAGCCGGGTTAACGTTGGTGCAACCGGAATTTAAACCCGTGCTTACCCGAGCTCGGTTTAGGGCGCTAAGCCGACTTAGGAAAGAGCCGCTTTGGGTTAAGGTAAGCGACGTTGGTGCAACCGGCCCTTAGAGACGATCTAACCATTTTGTGATAATCATGATTAAAAAATGTCACTGTCTAAATATACACTCATATCCTTAATTGGAGACACGAGGCTAATAAGCGTAGTTTCCAAAGCACAACAGTATTGCAAACCTCACGCTTTCCGCTGACCGAAAAACTAGTCCTCGATTCGTTCAATTCAATTCCATTAAAGTTCAAAGCGGATTCTCTACTGAACCAGTAAAAACAAAGCAAATGCCGCGAAGATACTTGCTGGCAAACGACATAAAAACTCCAAGTGGCAACATGGGCTGTCACTGAATTTCTATTGCCCAATTACAAAGCAAATAGCAAGACATGAATGAATTTCACTTTAACGACCTTGGTATTCACTTGCCTGGCGAGACAAATCAAGGATTCTGTAGAGTACCTTTTTCAAACACGAGATATACAGTGAAATCCAGGTATAACGATGTTGTGAAAACCCGAAAATGGAATCGTTTTAAAAGATTACCGTTGTATCCGGACTAGAAACTGATCGTGTTAAAACTACGAACCTTAGAAACTGATATTTATAAGCAGTACATCGTTATATGTGGTATCATTATAAGACGATCGCAATTTAATAACTTAAGCTCGCTATGATTTCAACTAGATGTCTGCGGAAACAACACTAATTGACGTAAAAAATCACCATTCTTGGAAATATGGAGAAGACAAAATTGTTCATATTTTGTTTTCGTTGAGGGTTAAAAAAGAATCGCACACTGTTATGATTTATGTTAAAATATTTAATTATAAAGTGTATGAGCAGGGCAAAGCATTCATTAAAACCGATTGTACAGATAGTTGCCAATATATGCGCGTAAAGTGTAAGCCATATAGAAAAATGATAATGCAACAGCTCGCTCCTCCAGGTTTTATTTTGTTGCTGCTCCTACTATATATGTTTGTATCTGACGTAACAAGAAAACCGGGCTTCCCTAAAAAAAAAAAATATACCCACACGACAAATGTTTTGTTTATTATTTTTGCTCGTGTGACGAAAAGGCGCATAGTGAAAAAAAAGGCGCATTTTCTTTCTAAAACACTTCATTCTAATTCTTTTGAAAGTATTAAGATGAGTAAAAATCAATCATTTAAGTTCAAATAATAGTCAAACTATACGAGTTTACGCTATGAAATTAAGGTGTCGACAGTACTATCGGCGTAAGATTTGAAGAGAAGTTGCTGACCCAAGTAGCAAAGCAATACTTTTGGAAGTGCGGTTTACTGAGGACCATTTATGGTTGACCTTTGCAAATAGGCTTATTGATGATTTATCCCCAGTAATTGAAGTAGTTTATAAAATGCAAGAGAAATATTTTCTATTTGGTATGAAAGGATGTTATACTATACTTTATTTTACTCAGAAATGAATTGCAACATTTTTGTTTGTGAAACAATGAAAATATTTAACTAGAAAAGTGTATTTTCTGGCAGAAGAAATAGTTACATATGTGGTAAACATTATAGGGAAGAAAAAAATGACATTTTGTCAGGAGCAACCTTTTATTAAATATAATATTCTCAAGTATGGTATTTTGTGTCGAAGTATCACAATGGATACGCGGAAACAGATTCTCTATCACAATAAGAGACAGCCTGAGTTAGTTTGCATTTCAAGATTTAAAGCGAAAGATGCTCATAATAACTTTGGTCGCTAAGTTCAAAGGTCTAGGTAGATAAACCCTTCAAAAGCAGATAGGCAAGTGTACCCTGCTATTTTTTTATGTAATCTAAAGTTTTGATTACAAGATGATGCTCGTGGAAAGTGAAATTACGTTGTCATGTTTAGCGTATCCTAAGGTTCAAATAGGACTACAATTGTTTGAGGTAATTTATATGCAAATACGTTTTTGTGATGTCCAAAGCCGAATAACACAGAGTGTTGAGTATTTCTTATTTGCCAAGGTTCGGCTTGTTGGGTGCGAGTGGAGTGTCAGTTATGTCACCGCGCTCTGCGAGTGTAATTGCCAGTAATTGTCTTTACACGACAAGCTATTTTATGTGTGTGATTTATTTTAAATTCTTGATTGATTCAAGCATCAAGTTGTGATCAACTCTCATATTCGTACGTATAACGGGGTATTCATTTAACAGTTAATTTAATAGTGCGTTTGACACTGGTGAGCTGAAGAGGGACGCCAGCGGTTGGATTTATAAATTGTAAATATTATGGAGGCAATATGGGTACATTCATAACTACATATATCCGTGCCGCAAATACCGTAAATCTTAAAAACGTTCTTTTTTCAGGTCAACGAAATATCGGTGTGACCTTAAATGGCGAGATAGTAATTCTTAAGCCTCCTTAAAGCTAGATGAAAGCTTGAGGGACGCCATGATGTTGCAAAAGTAGAGCTAAGTAATTTATAAAATAACTTTCGTACTGTTTGATTAATCTTTTAAATCATTATAAAAATTTTTATCGAGATCATTCGAGCACTGAGTAAGGACAAGTCGGACGAACAAAACAATAGTAAACTGGGCTGTCTTGCTAGAAACAGCGTCTCAGCTGAGACGGGGGGGGGGGGGGGGGGGGGGGGGGGGGGGGGGGGGGGAAGAAAGCACTGTAAAAGCCAGCGTACGAGCTGAACGGGACTCAAACCTCGACTCAAGACGCTCGCGCGTCCCAGCCTTCACAGTGCGTTCTTTCACCCAGTCTCAGCTGAGACACTGATTCCAGCAAGCCGGCCCTGGTGTCTTACCTGCGCATCTATTTATTTTAGAAGGCAGTACTAATTGTTTTTACATACAAAATAACGAAAATTAATTTACTGGAAAAGAGAGTTTGTAATATGGAAAGGTAAACATCAAAACGTCGGTAGGCCTTTCAGAGATTTTATACTTGAAGAGCAACTAAGCCGATTAATCGAATAGTTAATTAAAGGGTGGCGATTAATAATGAAGCTACGTTTTATTTTGATATTCATTATTGACAAGCCTAAGAGAGAACTGAGGGCCTGTGAAACCCTTCACCTGAATCCAAACCCCACTTCTGTCTCTTTCAGAATCCTGTGGCCAGGCCCCTGCGTGGAATCCTTTTGCCGAGCCCTTTGTCCAGCCCTTCGCCCAGCCCTCTGCCCTGTCCACTACCGAGCATGCCGCCGACCCTGCCGCCGAGTCTGCCTAGGCCCCCCTGGTTGCACAATTTTCTAAACCTTTTTAATCGATTTAAATAAAGTATGAACTGTCAAACGTTATGAACAATTCATTTGCTTGTATTAATGATTTTTAAAGTGTCAAAATATGGGAAATTTGCTGCATTTATTAGATTTTAGTATCAGAAAGAACACAGTGCTTGAAGAAAAATGGCAAGGGACTTGCTTTGTTCTCCGCACTGTTTTGGTGATGCTGGTTACAACACTGGCTGAAAAATGAAATCCAATACTGGCATAGACATTGGATGCAAAAAATAGCCAGTGTATTAGACTGGATTTCAATATTGTAATAGCCAATATTTAAGCCAATGTTGGAAGAGGCAGTGTGTAAGGCGCTGGATGCCAGTGTTGGTTCAGCCAACGGTGAAACATCTATGCCAATATTGGATAAAAAAATCGCAAACCACATTGGTCCAATTTTGGGGTTAAACGTTGGCACACCAGTGATCCGACATTGGCATCAATCTTCGACCACCTCTGGATCGGGTGGCTTTTTCGAAAATGCCAGCGTCAGACCAATATTGAAACCATTTTTTGCCAACATTGGGCCAACGGGTGTCCACCAACGGTGTGCTGCCTGGGGTCGAGCTGCGCTGGTGGCTTATTGTCTTGCTGAGGTGGCGAGGATACTTCAGCAATCGCGGTGATTTCGGCGGAGACTTGGAGTGCTTCGACATTGCCCAGAGTGGCACCTTTCGTGAGGTGTTGGGCTTCTTGTCTGAAGTTCGTCATCAGAACCACAGTGCGTTCATTCTGAAGTTCAGTTAGCGCCCTTGCGACGCCTATTCCTCTTCCCAGGAGCAACTGAACGTTGCCGTCCAGAACAACTTTGCAGAAGGTAGCTGCATTTGTCACGACGGGTACAACAAGGTTCACGTGGTCGTTAGCGACTCAGACGGCAAGAGACGTTGTGTGGGGTTCCTCTGGAGGCGGAACAGGTGCCCGCAGCGTCAATTTGTTTTCACCAAGGTCGATGACGGCGCCGTATTCACACACAGGTAGTTCATGCCGAGTATGACGTCTCTGGCACAGTCTTGTAGAACGACGAATTTCACAGAACATGTCTCACCATGAATCTTGACCCGAGCAGTGCATCTCCCGATGGGTGTGATTAGCTGCCTTCGGGCGGTTTGTATTTTAGGTCCATCCCACGGCGTTGACACTTTTCTCAGGATCAAACGCTGAGGCGAGACTGACTCCGGTCCCTTATGTACACGCGTGGGCTTCTGGAACATTCGGCGTAGAACGTTCGGTGCTTAGAACATTCGGAACTCGATCAGACGATAATGTTCCTGAATTTACGAGAAAGTCAAGTTGAAATAATAAATAAAAGAACATGCCACTGACTGGAATCGAATCTAAACTTTCCGCACGACAGGCAAGCGCTGTAACCATTCGGCCAAGCATGCGCTCACTCTGTGACGCGCGTGGCAATATAGCTTGCAACCATAATTTTAAGCCCCAAGATGGGTAAGCGTAGTTACCCTGAAGCGTAGCTTATTCAGGGACACTAGGCCCACCGATACCACACCGCCAGGAAGGTTACATACTTTTCGGCTAGATTACATTCGCGCAAGCTTCTTATCCTGTTTTGGCTGGCTTGGTTCTAATGTAAATGTATATGGTCACGTTCCCCGACTGTGTTGATTCGAATCCAGCGCGCACACAAGATCAGCCGGGAAAACAAAAAAGGCATTGAAAATGCACGGTCGCGGTATTTGCCATTTTTAATATTTTACCACCCGGAACTTGAGCTATTATCAAATAGACCTAAACATTAGTTCGAAAATACCTTCGTATGCCCAATTTCAGGTACTTTCGAATTGTAATTCGAATTTCGCAAGGCTTGACAATATGTTATTCCTTCAGATGGCACCTGGTATTTTTATTTTATTAAGAAACAACGACAACAACAGCATCAACAACATCAACAACAACAAAAACAACAGAGCAAAAACAAAAAAGCAACAACAACAACAACAAACACCATCACCAAACACCACCACCGCCACCGCCACCGCCACTGCCACCACCACCACCACCACCACCACCACCACCACCACCACCACCACCACCACCACCACTACAACAAGAACAACAACAAGAACAACAACAATAACAAAAAGAATAACAACAACAGCAACAAGAGCAATTATATTTAAAGCACATCACGGGTATCACCAGGATCTTCGCACGGCTTTTGTACGCTAAATAATTCACTTTGTGAATCAGCACTTTAGCCAACCGTCAATGATGTTGTCTGCGTTCCTTGGTGTCTAGCTTTAAACAAACAAAACAAAATGAAATTGATGGCATATCGATAAGAATTCTAAGACATAATTTTGCGGGTTTAACTGTTGTTATTTTATTGGAGGTAAATGGCTTCATAACGAACGGTGTAATTCCAAGATCCCTAAAAACTGCAGTTGTTAAACCTTTACTCAATAAGTCCAAAAAGAAAAAAATATGAAAACTAAAAACCAATCTCCATATTGCCTGCCATAAGTCGAATTCTGGAAAAGCGCTTGCTTATTACTATGTCAGGATTCCTCAACAAGTTCTCAGTAATTTTATCAAGGCAGTTCGGCTTTGTACAGGGTCTTGGAAATGTTTCACTGTGAGAACCATTTTCCGACCTGCTCTTTACTGTTTCTGACAATACTCTCTAGAACTGCGCCCTATGTTTAGATGCCTATAAAGCTTCTGACTCGTTCGACCATTGTATATTGCTTCAGAAATTCCGCAAGCTCAGATTTGGGGGCAATTTTCACCCCCTTCTTACAAATTATCTCAATAATCGTCTGCAGGATCATGATCTAGGATATATACACATCAGTACAGAGGTGTCTCTTGCCTGCGGCGTTCCGGAAGGATCCACAATCTTCCACTTACTGTATTATATTTATGTGAATGATATTCTAGAAAACGTCCTAAATTGTAATATTTTTTTTTCAAATACGTGGATAATGCAGTTTTAGTCGCGTGTCACACCGGCTACACAAAGTCCGCTCAAATGCCACAAGAAACTTTTTTCACAACTATCAACTGGTTTCATCACAACTGTTTCAAGAATAACTCCTCAAAAACTAGTTTAGTGTGCTTTAGAAATTCTTTATAACAAACTGTGATTAGCATTCCTCAGTTCATTTATACGTCTGTTGTGCTTCTTGTTCCTGTACGGCGGTTTCTTATTTCAAGGCAGCTAAATACCTGGGCGTTTATGTTTACAGTGACGTTGCTTGGAAAACTCGCCTGATCTATTTGTAGCAAACTCAGAAGTACTGCCTAGCTTTTGGAAACCATTAGACATCTTCCCCGATCTGCAAGCGCTGAGCTATTGACAGCAGTCTTACATAAGGTGTTTTAAGATACGGGATTACTATTCTTGCGAATTGCTCCAAAAAATGGCAGGTACGAATCGATAATATTCTGCCGACCTACTGAAGAGCGTGGCGTAAAACTGTGATTTTGTCAGAATGCGGAAGTATTTTTAAGTATCTTGGTTTACCCTCCTTCCAGAAATTGTTCGTGAATTTAGTAATTTCGTGCTATTTTCGGACGAATGATTAAAAAAAAAAAGAGCATTTATGTCATCTCGAGTTTTCAAAGATAGTCCTCGCTATGCTCTGTCTCGTTCCTATACTCGCTGCGGACAATCTACTCGTGATATTTATGACCCGAAAGCATTTAATTCACTTCCTGGTGAAAGTTTTGCGCGTACCCCAAACAATCATCCAAACAGATTTCTCATTGACTGGACTCTACCTTAGCTACTCGAGAATGTTTCCTCACCTTTACTTTCACAACTTTGTCGCAACATTTATATTTGACCTGTATATAACTCCATAGTGTTTTCACGGCTTCAATATGATTGACTATCTCTATCCCTGGCATGAACAAAGTGACTGCCTGCCCCCCCCCCCCCCCCCCCCCCCGGGGACGGACAACTATGATTGTCTATCTGTGTTCGTTTGTTAACTAATTACATACATTGTAACTTACCGCCTCTCCCATAGGTCCCACAAGCCTACTACTGGAATAACGACTTCAAAACACTTCGACCTAATATGTGAAAACTGCGAATGGTGTCGCTGTTTCTTGTTGCTACATGTAACACCCGGTATAGGAAGAACCTACGGTCGTTCAATGTGCCTCAAATTTTTTTAATTTAATTGCTTCTACTTTTTGTACCTTCAGTTCCAGAAAAATAACTTAGGAAAGCGCTTTGCTTTTCTAAGCTTTTTCTGGAGTGATGGTGTCAATTACAAATCTGTACTTCCTTTTTTGATATCTGTGATTTTGTAAATTCTTGATTTATTTATATGCATGAGAGGCTCAGACTTCTCCTGGAAGTGTCTTGCCACTTGAGACTTTTTTTAATGATATTAAGTAGTGGTAACTGAAAGTACTAATTAGTATTTTATATTCAGTTCTATTTTTTCTTGTTTCTTTTTTGTACTGAGAGCCCAAGGCTTCAGCTGGATCCACTAAAAAGCTGATGAACTCGACAATTTTTTTTGTTTTCATATTTATGTTTTGCTTTTGTCTGTGTCATACTTATTTTGATATCTCCACAATCGCTTTTTTTCTACAAGCCCTTGAATGCTTTGACGAACTTGCGTTTTACCGTAAATATGTGGCTCTTTCTCAAATAAATTATGATTATAATCAGGGTGTCGAACCGAAATTTTTATCGGTTCGGTTCCGGTTCAGGTTCGCAGATTTCGGTTCAGCTCCGGTTCAGTTCCGGGGAGTAACAAATAACGGTTCGAACCGCAAAACTGAGAATATATTTTCCGCGTTTCTTCGGTAATAGACACTATTTCAACAGTGAAACGAGTATCTAGCTTTTTATCATTCGTAGAATCCACTTTTATTTTCAGGTAGAAAAATAAAATGCGTTATTTAATTTAAATGAAACAGTAAAAAAATCTAGATTAACATATATGACTCAGCATCTATTTTTTTTTTACCTCAGTCGCATATATTTTATCTGAATCTAAGAGTTATCAGTTTGGAGATCGTCTAAAATACCCGTTAATGCTACAACTTTGCGTCGCAGTATTAAAAGTAGACTCCTGTTGTGCTCTTGAACTTAGAAATTAATTACAGTGCATAAAATCGTGAAATGAGCACGTCCTCGCCATATATACCCTGAAATCTAGTTTACAAATTACGTTTTACGATATATATGATAACGACTCAACTAAGCTAAAAGCAATAATATTTTCAAAATGCCAAAACAGTTTTAGGACAGACCCTTTCATCTACCTTTTATAGAAACACTGAGAGGCAATAACAACGCTTACTTTCCTGACCAATATTCTTTACACTCAGGACCGTTATGCATGCAAATAATTATGCAGAAAAGAGGGACTTTTGTACTCAGATCGGATCTGGCCTAAAATAGCGCGTACCGAAGTGAACAATTTTGACATAGCTTGGTTTGAGGTTTATTTTTGTCAAGATATCGGTCAATTCAATTTACAAATAAACATGACCCTTGCTATTTTTTATATTTTTGTTAAATAGAACAAAGTAGTATTTCATACTCTGCTCGACATTACAGGCACTTAATTGGTCACTTTCTGACGGTCTGCGTGCGCAATCGTCATAGCTCTGCCACGCGCCACTGTGTATTTTGTTTTCGTCCAGCCCACAGACACATAAAATTCTTGTTCATCACACAAAAAGAAAAACAGACTACTATATGTTTGAGAAGTTGAATATGCGTCAGGAAGAAATATGTTATTTAAATCAGTTTCAAAATAAAACATTTGTTTAAAGTTCTCCCAAATCACTTCTATCGAGGATAAAAACGCCGGAAAAACATTGCAGGGCATATATCAGATAATTTCGGGGTGCATTTACTTATGATGTATATCTTTAGGGTGATCGGCCCTTCATTTATGTTGTCAAGTCTTCAGGCAGCAATAAAATATTTTTTATTGTCATTAAGAATTTTGACTGTATGAAGTTCACATAGCCGCTTCAGACTGATATGGAAGGATGGTGCTCGAGAGTACGCCATCTGTTGAGTCTGCGAAACACGCTTTTCTGTTCACAGTTTGGCAGTGTGAAACACCGGGTCGAAGGGCTACGCCAAAAAGGACTGTGTGCTCACATTACAGATCTGAAGGCAAATACACTAAATGTGCAGAAAGAGAGATAATAAATACTATCCTTCTAAATAATCCCATACAGGACGCCTTACTGCAAAAATCAATGTATAGAAATGCAGGTTTTAGACGTAAACATTTCTGACGGAACTCCGTCTTCTTGGGTCGAAAATTTGAGAAATACAGACGTTCACCAACCAAGTCATGAAGATTTAGGAGCCAGACGTTTATATATGTTGGGTTCAATAGGTCGACAGCCACTTAACCATCGGTGTATGACAACGGACTAGGGCACTTGGAAAACAAAAAAAAGTCCGAGGACACCTAAACACTTATAAGTTGCGAAGGCGAAATCATGAATGTCCTTCTGCTCCCTTAGTTCGTCGCTAGCCAATGGGAACCTATCCATCAGATTCCTGCTACACGCGACATTGGGACGGTGGGAGGCGCCGTTTGGCGCGGCTTCAAAGCTGATGACGTCGGTTCGCCTTATGGGACAGTTAATGCTTTCGCATTAAAAGTGAAGGAAGCAGACGACACACCGTAGATGGAAAAGAAGCTGCAGCTCCCCACGTGCAAATAGTCGCCCCTGATGAAAACACCGAACCGACTTTAAAACGTCGGACTCATAACTGTTCAGGACTTGGTTGGTTATCGTCCGTATTTCTCTAATGGATATATGCGTGCAATGATGCTCCTAATTACACGTAAATATCGCTAAGGACAGACAATATATTTCTGATTTAAATCACATTTGGACATCGGATCGCACGAGCTCGAAACTTCGCAGAATACTGTCTCGGGAGGCTAAAGTTATACTGTAAACGACTTATTTTTCGCGGGCTCAAATTTTCGCGAATCGGGCCAAAGCTAAAAATTTCAAATTATTCGCGGGTTCTAATTTTCGCGAATCGAGCGTAGCTTCGGTAGCGTTCACATATTGCCCGAATTGTTCGCGGGACGTATTTTTCGCGAATTGTAGGCGATTCGCGAAATTCGCGAAAATTAGGTCCCCGTGAAAATTTACTCGTTTACAGTATTTGGTTTTACGTGCAGTTGTTTTGCGGCCTCATTTTACAACACTGTGCATCATCAGTCATGCGCGCTCTAACATTTTAATTTGCTGCCGCATATCATCGCCATACTTTACAATTTTACAATATCATCGCGAGACAACTTTACAATTTGGACATCCCTTTTGCTAAACTTTGTTTCAGCTTAAAGGGGCATAAGGGACGAAGAAAAGCGTGCCTATCAGTGTCATACACGAGCGTTCAGTGAAGAAATTCGTCTAGAGCGACAGATAATAGCGATATAGAATTCTAGAGGAAGGACTGGCTGAATAAAGCCCCTTCATGTTTTAAAGGTTGCGCAAGGTGCGTTGATGCGCCAGGCACGTGCTACGTGCATCACTGGGTAAGGTCATTGTGTAACAGCGCAGCACTGAGCTAGATTTAGGACGACATGCTCTTCCCGTAAGTGGCGCGCGGCACGTGTCTCGAGCATTTCCACAACAATGTATGGCGCCACTTTTTCCAGGATAGAGGGGCTTTATGGCCGAATAGTCGCAAGTGATCTCTTCAAGCACGTGATTCTCACTCAAACGTTTGCTTGGAACACCTGTAAATTGGTGGGGCGTTCACATCTTCATAACTGGATGTTAATTTCCAACACTTAGGAAGATCGCGCATGGTTATTGCACGCTATTGTTTCGGTTCTCTATTGGTTCAGACCAAAGACGTCATCAACGAAAGAAATTGTGCTGAATATTCTGAATCTTTTTCACCTATGATGTTCAAAATACGTCGTTTTTTTTTTCTTTATTTTATGTTTAATGTGTTACTACAGTCACACTCACTAGTCAGAGCGAACGCGATGCAAATTAAGAAATGGCTAGAAACGCTTTGCAGGGCCCCTTCAAGTCCAGACTCAGTCGATGCTACAAGCGGGAGCATGTGCTCCTGACCAGTGCATGCACTGCAGGAGCTCTTGTGCTTGGCAAGAACGCTGTAAGCCCGGAGCGTGCTCTTTTAGCTTCTGCTACGCTCATACTTAAAGTGAAACCGAGTATTGTGTTGAGAACATCCCATTTAACCAGAAAACTGAACTGTTTAACATGGTTTGTACGCGACATCTTCACACTATATCCTGGCAGTCAGAAATTTCTTTTTGCTGAGAAAATCAAATCCCGTGGTGTACAATGCACGCTGCAGAAGGTTCGCGCTCAATGCAACGCATGTATTCAGAAACAAAAATTATTATTTCTTGGTGCAGCGTCGTGAGGAACGACGCGAGCGTCTGGCATCATGAAAACCCGCTTTCTGGCAGGAGTGATTTTGCAAACGAAGTAGCTTTGCGGGATCAAGCTGTCTTGTCTGCGCCCAAGATGCGGAGCAGAGGAACCTTTACAACACAGTATGTTTTAACTCCCCCCCCCCCCCCCCCCCCTTTTTCATTTTACAACGCTCTTCCAGAGATTACTTTTCATTTCTGAGGGACTCCCTTGTCCGTTTGGCCGGGATTGCCGATTCGACAGTTATATTTGTGTCATTTGTTAACAATAATCCTCCATTTATTTTATTTTGCATCAAAAAATCAGTAAGCTTTAAAAAAAAAAAAAAACTGCGAGAATTTGAGCGGCTGCCTCTAAGGCCACTAGAATCTTTCTTTTTAGGTATCCCTGCCGTACACACTTGTAGTTTTATTTGTCGTCCGACTGATGAGCCACATTTAGTCCTTTCAATCCTTCTATTCTCGGGGACAACTTTCATGAGACAGTTGAGCAACAACGGAAACATGTTTGGCTGCCTCAATTATGTGTACATGTAAAATGGTTCATGCGACAATTTTCATACCTTCAGTAAATACCACTAAGAGGTAATCCCTGACGTTGATAGCTTTCGAAACACAGTATTTTTCTCCCCTCAATGACAGACGCAGAAAAAATAAATGAAAGAAATAGCTTTTCCCTCTTCAACTCGCTATTAGGACAAGTGGCGATGTTATCTGAAGGTAATTGTATACCGCGAGTGTTAGAGTTTGGCTATTCTCATCTTTGATTGAAAACGAGCCAACACGAATGTTTGGCAATGCTAATTGCCAAGAACCCAAGCACTCGACTCGGGCTCATGACAATCGTGTATGTCACGATGTCACGTGACTCGCCGTGAGAAGTCGTGATGGCATGTGATATCACCATGTCAACAACGCTAATACATACATAAATTCCGTTGCAACTCAAGAAGGTAGGGCAAGGGAAAAAAAGGCCGGGGAGGAGGAAGCAGACGGAACGCTGGAGAAAAGAGGAGGAAACCTCCTCTTCTCTCCAGCGTTCCGTCTGCTTCCTCCTCTCCGGCCTTCCTTTCCCTCGACCTACCTTCTTGAGTTGCAACGGACTATAACGACGTACTCAATTTAAGCCGACTTGACGCGGTGAGTCACGCGACTACGTCACAAGGCCACGGGACGTGACATTATTTGACAGCACATCTTGACACTATGATGTCACGTGACCACATGACACATGATTAATCGTAGTGCCAATACAAAAGCGCCACGAAAACCCACAATTTTTCATACATTGCAATTCAGTATATGACAATTTGATCACTACAGAAAAATACAGCTGCCAATTTTTACTTCTCGAAACACTCATTTTGCAATAAAAAATATGACCGTGAACCGTTTTGAACCGGTTACCGTTATATTTTTTTCCGGTTCAGTTCCGGTTCAGTTCCAAGATGGCGGCGAAGATTTCGGTTCGGTTCAGTTCCGGTTCGACTAAAAATAACGGTTCGGTTCCGGTTTTCGGTTCGGTTCGGTTCCGGTTCGACACTCTGATTATAATTATTACTATTATTAATATTATATTAATATTATTACGATTATTGATATAATAATATTATTATCATTGTTATCTTCGTGGTTTTTCTTTCACGTACCAATTATTATTATTATTATTATATTATTATTCGTACTCAGGGTTGGGCAGTATCGCGATAGTTGTTTAGGAAAACATTTCGCATCTGTAACCGATACATTTCTTTTCACAATAATTTGTATTCCTGTATCGAAATACATTTGAAATGTTTCTTTGTGTCGCGATACAATCAGGATGAAAAGTATTTCGTTACATTTCTTGGAAAATACTCCCCCCCCTCCCCGGGCCCGGAAAAAAACACGAAAAAACAAGACCGAACGCTTTTTCTTTCTCCTTTTGAGGGCACTTGCAGGGTCAAGGAGATGCTGGGGCATTGTTACTATGCTGACCAAGGTTCCTTCCGATTCTTCAAACTATTTTTCTATGCGTCCTCTTCTGTATTCTGAAAAGTGTTGCGTAGTCGGTGACTCGAACCAGGGGGCGTGCCTAGAGTGGAGTCAAAGCGTCTTTTGCCGCAGGTCCTTACGTAGGGATTTCTTGAGTAATTGTTTGCTGTCATCCAGTGCCCACTGCTAACCGTCTCTCTAGCCTTAGTGGACATGGTACACCCAGTGGCAAAGCTGAGTCACAGTCCATTGACGCTCGAGCCTGGCGGTGGTTGACTTGAAATAGTACGATGACTAACGCAGTGAAGTTCAATACATATCCGAATGCGTGTGCGCCCGTGATATTGGACTGCTTAAGGGTACGTCATCAGCCGACGTGAACGTGACCCGCTGCTCTGGCGATTCGAAACCCAGGAAGGAGGTCAGACGTGGCCTCGCTGTGCCGACCCAGACTTCGTACACCTCCGACTTGTCTCGACCGCGCAGTTTCTCGGAGAGCTCGCACCTGTGCCGGCAATATCAGGTTGCAATCCACGAGGTCTCTGTTTGGAAGATGCTAGGCGAAACTTCAGGATTGCAATCCATGCGTCGATGGCGGAGGGTCGGCACAAAAGACCTTCACAACAGGGATGCCACCGTATCGTTTTTTTGCGAACATAACAAAAGATAACACATGTCTTCCAGGATGCTTTAGGTGGTCCACTATTTTAAAAAATTCAAGATGACACTGCCTGCACCATCTGCAACGAGATAACCTACAACGAAAGTACGTATTGTCCTTTCATACAGCAGTGTGGTAAAGTTTCATGTTCAAGGCCACACCTACAGATAAAGAATACCAGTTCATTCCACCGTGACGTCATGTGATCAATGTTGACAGGGGCGTCCTCACGGGACAGGGGCGTGGTAAGGTTTTGATGGGATTTAGGATGACATAGAGTTTATTAAGAGGTCGAAGTCTTTCGCATCCCTCTTCAGACAGACAGGATGTCAGGGAATGGAACGGGGTCAATCCTTGATGGAAGGTTATTTTGAGCCCATTTAAGTCTCCTCGTGTCCGAATCCCCTACCTTAGAGGCAAAGTGCCAAGCCTACGAGAAAGTAATTTCGGGATCAAAAACTTCCACTTTAAACTTCAAGCTTCATCTCGGTTGGCGTCTCAAACAAATTTGAAAATGTATTGGAGCATCACCATTTCTGTATTTGTATTTCTGCCCTCCCTAAAATGTATTCATTTATTTGTATTTCCAAAGATTTTTTGCCTCAATTTAAAATGTATTTCTGATACGTATCGCGATACAATTTTTACAGATATATTTTGGTATGAGTATTTTATCTACTATTTTAGTGTATTTGTATTTCCAAATACATTTTTTAGTATTTCTGCCCAACCCTGTTCGTACTGCATATGAATCGTTTGCTACATTTGTTATATTGTTAATTTCACTGCCAACTGTATGGGCGCTTGGCGTCGTTTGGCCTTAAGGCCGAGAGCTTGTCAAGCCGACTACCGCGGCTTTTATTCTCGGCCCCATCATTACCTGTAATGGGAAATGGGAATAAAGCTTATTATTATTATTATTATTATTATTATTATTATTATTATTATTATCATCATCTCTGCCCCCTACGTTACAAAAAGTATATAGCAAACAGAAAATGCCAATGACCGAGCTGACCTGAATTCACCTTATAATGTGGACAACGACCAATGAAGCGGCAGACTTGTGGTGTGGGGTGCTTTCTAGAAAATCAGAGTCGGATAGAAGAAATGGAACCCTGTTTTTCAGCCCACTTAAATCCATCGCAGAAATCTGAAACTACGCACAAATTTGATACTAGCGGCACTGGTAGAATGTAAAGGTTTGAATGCATGACCTTTCATGTACACAAGTTACGATATTGTCACGAATGAAAAGGTAATGGAACGAAGAATAACTGGGGAAACCAAAACGTTTAATGGGGCGAACTTGTGCCCAAAACAAAAAGGAAACAGGAAAAAACAGCAGAGCGTCGCGGGCGTTGATGTCAGCGAAACAGCAGACACGAGCGCTGGGGCGAGACTGAGTCCGGATGGTTACGCGGAGCCCCTTATGCACTATCGCGGACAACATGAGCTGAAACGGCGCACCGGCCTGTGCACGGTACTACCTGCGCCGCCTGTCGCATTGGTCCGTAAACACGGCGCACCCTGAGGCCGAGATAAATTCTCACTTGCGCTCACTGCGCCGCTGGGCTCTTCCGGCCGTCTGCTAGCGAAAATATTGGCCGACGGAACCACCATCACGATGAGTGTGCCGTGTAGCCCAATGGTCATGTTTTCAGCTAGCATGCCTTTCAGCGCATTTCAAGAAAGCGCCGTAGTGAAAAATGCGCTGTCACGCTCGTATCTCTTTAATGAGCGCTGCCTGAA
>JABSTQ010005616.1:0-17329 GCA_013358835.2 Ixodes persulcatus | reverse complement strand
GGCTTCACCCAATCTTATTAGTTCTGTCCCTATTGTCCCAGGAATAAGTGATCACAATGCCGTCATTGCAAGCGTCAAATTTGAAATCAGCCGACCTAAAATATGTGCACCAAGGTAAGTTTTTTTTTTTTTTATAAAGGTGATTATGCTAGTATATCCCAAGAGCTCCTCCATCACTTGCCGGTTTTTGAGTGTCTAGCTGAGGACTACGACATTCATAAATTATGGTGTGTATTTAAAAGCAAACGGCTAGAACTTACGAACCTTTATGTCCCAAGCATAGATTCTACTAGGCTCAAAAAAAAAGAAAGAAACCTTGAGTGACCTCACGTATTCTCAGGATTATTAGAAAACGAAGGACAGCATTCGTCAGATACAAGAAAACAAAAAGTGACAACCATTTGATTTGATTATTTGAAGCAACGCATGAGTATAAACTTAACGTAAAAAGTTCGAAGGAAGGTTATTTCAAGCGAATTAATGACATGATGAAAGCAAGCCCTAAACTTTTTTGTCAGTTTATAAAAGGGTGCGGATCAGATTACCTGTGAATTAACGAAATTGTGCACAACCACCACGTCCTCTTAGACGACACCGAAAAGGATACGTGCCTGAATGATTACTTTCGATCGATCTTCCTACCTTAAGGTAGCCACTGCTCTCCATCACATGCAAGCACCATCCCGTTAATGGAACCAGTTGAACTAAGCGTGAGAGGTGTCGAGGCGCTCTTGAAAAACATCGAAGAAACCAAGGCTAATGGTCCCGATGGTATATCTTCACATATATTAAAGCGTTGTGCCGGACCTGTATCGCTGTGTCTTTATTTAATCTACAATAAATCACTGCCCATCGGTACCCCACCCGACGACTGGAAAATCGGCCATGTTGTCCCTATTCACAAAGGTGGTTAAAAAAAAAAGAAGTTTCGAACTACAGGCCGATATCACTAACTTCTATCTCATGTAAAATCATCGAACACATTTCATATACAGAAATAATACGGCATATAATGAACAAAAGCATACTAATTAATGAACAACACGGGTTTCGTAAAGAACTACCTTGCACGACACAGCTTGTAGAATTTTATCCCGAATTGGTTTCTAATGTTGATAATGGAGGGCAAACTGATTGTGTTTTTCTAGATTTTCGGAAAGCATTCGACACTGTGTCGCAACCGCTCCATCTGTGTAAACTTAAGCTGTTAAACTTGGATTTTAGTGTGTTCCGATGGATTGAAAATTACTTATTTCAGCGTCGCCAATGTATTGTCTTGAACGGAAAAAAATTCGTGGTATGTTGACGTCACGTCAGGAGTCCTACAGGGCTCTGTTCTAGGTCCACTTTTGTTTTCAATTTATGTAAACGATATTTCCGTGGGAATTTCCTCGTGTATACGGTTGTTTGCCGATGACTGCGTTGTGGATAGAAAAATTAAGGATGGACAAGATGCTGCTCTGTTGCAACGAGATCTAGGGTCTAATAATACTTGGTGCTCTACGTGGAAGTGGAATTTAAATCCAAGAAAATGTGTACACCTGTGTTTTACAAAGAAAAAAAAATGAAAGTCGCTACGGGATAGAAAACAACTCAATAAGTAACGAATCTACGTATAAGTACCTTGGTATCAGTCTATCATCCGACTGTTCTTGGAACGCTCATGTTGATGACGTAATCGTGAAAGCTGGCAGGGCTCTCAATTTCATTCAAAGGAATTTGAAATGCTCACAACCTGATTTGAGAAAAAATCGCTTACTTATCATGCGTCAGACCAATTTTAGAATATGCCTGTGCCGTCTGGGACCCTTCGCAAATTACCTTGATTGATAAATTGGAAAGAATTCTAAGCAGAGCTGCTAGGTTTGTCCGGGATCGGTACGGGCGGAGGGAGAGCTGCACTAAAATGAAAAAAGTGAATTGAATTGGGAACTACTTCCCCTCCGACAAAAAATGTTGAGATTGAAGTTTTTTATTTCTTATATACAATAATAAAACTAGTATTAGTAGAGAAATATATTTAAAACACCAACATTATGTTTCTAGGCGGACTGATCACGTTTTCAAGATCCGAGAGTACCACGCGAGGACAAACATGTATGCGAATTTTTTTTTTGTTAAACCTATTGCAGAGTGGAATATGTTGACTGAAGACCAAGTGTGCTCTACAAATGAAGATTTTTTTTTTCAAAACTGCAACCCCCCTGCAATAACGCCTTCGGGCAATGCGGGGTAATCTTTGAATAAAGAATAAAGAATATTTTGCTTTTGGTGAGTCCTGTCAACCAACTCACAACCAGCAAGGTTCTAATGAACAAGTTTGAAGACGATCCTCTCGAGCAGATTTAAAAGAAAAAAATCTCATCGAAAGTTTCAGAAATATACTAGGAGACTAGCCTTATATTGTGCCAGGCAAATAAGAAAGAAAAAGAAAGTGGGCCGCGAAGAAGGCAATCCATAAAGAAACGGAAGCCAAGATGGCTGAAGTAAGAGTCATACGTCTGAAGATGTGGCACCGAAATCAGCGCTAGCGCTGGGACGCATTGAGTATGCAGATGTCTAAGACAGCACGAGGGCTCAAAGACGAATTAGTCATGACAACTCAGGTTTTCATATTGAAAACAGTTGCTTTTAATTATATGAGGAAACTCGTATAGAAGGTAGGCAGCAAACGTTTAACTTGCACTTAATCTCGTGCTAGGACATGACCATCAGGACGTCAGCACAAGGCGACACATCTTAATAATTCTGCAGCTACATATGTTTGACGTTCTCAACAGTTTTTGAAATATAAACATTCACTTGATCGGTTTATGGAATAATATCAAGAAACTTTTTAACTGGCTCGACCCATTTCTGCAGTCTGTCGAGTGATTTAATTTTTTCTTAAGATAACCAGTTCAAGTCAATTTATTTATTTCAAAACAAAGGTTATGACTTCTTGTGTGAGAAACGTCTACGGACAGTTTTAGAACGCCTTAAGGCCGAACCACATAGGGCGTATTTGCGACTTGCTTACGGGCGTTTCGGGGGACGTAATCCCGACGTATAGCGGGCGTCGGAAGGAGCGCCTCCTCGACGCCTCGAGGTCGGCGTAAATACGCGCGCATTCGGCGACCCTACCGAGACAGATCTCGGCGCTTCGGCGAATTTCGGCGAGGCGTTTCCGGAAGCGTACGTAGCGGTGCCGGCCAATCAGCTCCCGAGTTGACAGCCGGAAGTTGCTGGAGGATCGGCTTGCCTAGCTATGCGGCCGGCTGGATGGCTTGACTCAGCCACAGAAATGGAAGCTCGCTTGGCGCGTTCGACGGTTTATTGACGAATTGTATGAAAACGCATTATCTCCTTGGAACGAGCGATGAACGACTGAGACAGAAGAAATTTATATCTCTGTTGCAGGCGATGTCAAACAATTATAAAAGGAAGGGTCTTGAGCAGAGATCGCGACCGTCTTCCTGCCGAGACTTGTTGGCAGCTTGCCGATTCCGAGGAATATTTATAAAAGAAGCGTCAGCAAATTAGGCTTTCGTGGTTGATTAACATTTATTTATTTCTGTCCCTTTACGGAACGCAATATTATAGCAGCCGATCTAGATTTTGCCTCCTTTCATGAAATGCGCGAGTCGGGCTACACAACACCAAAAGCCGAGGAGACGTCGACGAAAAGCGCCGTTTGTACTTTGGTGACCTTCCCTTCTTGCATTCTGTAAAAACAGCGCCCGCCAAATGCCGCGATTACGCCCGCTGAAACGCGCTTAAATTCGTCCAGAATACGCCCTTTGTGGGACGGCCTTGAGGTTCGCAATATGCGACGCCGAAACAAAATTGTCTGCATGAAAATCCCCCAAGTGCAGCGTTGTTCATCGAAAATAGATATTTACTTTCTGTGGCTGTTGACGCAAAATTTGCAAAGCGCATCTGTTCAAACAAATAAATAACTATTTACGCAGCTCCACGAAGTGGCGCCATGGGATGAGACTTCAGCTAAACTTGCTGAGGTCAGTTCTCATGCGCACTCGAATTATATTTGGCAATTTTTATGGAAGACAAATGTCAGACATTAACCCTGTTGTATAAACCTCAGCCTGCGGCAGAAATCGAAGGAACAGAGAAGGACAGGACGACGTCTCAAACTCAGTTACCAGGTTTATTTAGTCCGCCTCCTCATATAGCCCACAATCAGCCACAACCTACACAAAGGGGCAACCTCTAATTACCTCTGTCCTTTTTTGTTCCTTCGACTTATCAGTTCATTTCTGCCTGAGTCTCAGGTTAATTCAACGTGTTTAACATTGACCAGCTCGCCTGCACCATTACTATATTATCTCAGACATTAATTTAACAGACCTACCAGTTATCTTACATCTTGAGTACGCCGTAAGAAAATGTCTATATAACATATAGATTATTTTGGGTCCTTATTGTAAATTGCGCTTAAGGGGTACTTTAGTAGTGCCGATAATTACGAAATGTTCTACTCGGCCTCGGTCGAACTGTCAAAATATTCCTAAAACACTACACATCTATAAGAAAGCACGCCGATAAATCTTTTTTTGTTGTTGATTATTGGCGTAATTATATAACACTTTTCCAGTCTAAAAAGTTCACAAAATGTTGGTGCCCATGCAAACCAAGCATGCTTTTGCGAATTAATTAGTTCTTTTCGATTGAACACATTGATAATTAGGCTGTCAACCTGGTTCTTCAAAATGCATTCAAGTATTAGTCTATTACTTAAGTTATTTTTTCTGGAAACTTGCGTCATTGAATATAAGGTAGTAGACGATGCTAATAATCCATGCGCATCAGTTCAGTCGCTTCACCGTCGAACATGGCCAAAATTAATGATGAACGTAATCAGGTCATCAAATCTGTTCGCAAAAAAGCCCAAAATTTCGGCTAGAAACCTCCACGTGGTTCTCAAAAAGGACTCCCCAGGTAGCACGCCAGAGGAATGCCCAACTTGGGCAAAGGTCTGGCAACTTTGGCCCAACTTTGGCGCAGTTAGGTTTTCGCACCGTGGCAATCATCAGTGCCAAAGTATGGTGCCTGACTATAGCCTTAGTTGGCCGATTCTAGGGCATGCCAAAGTGTGGCTCTCCTCTGGTGCGCCAGAGGAGCGCCAAGGATGGTGCCATACTTGAGCCATAACTGCCAAAGCCACGCCGAATTTGGGTATTTCGGGCATGCCACGTTTGGCCTTTCTCTGGTCCGCCACAGTTTTGCCAAAGTGAGTGCCAGACTTGAACCATAACTGCCAGAGCAACGCCTAATTTGGGCATTTGGGCCACACCAAGTTTGGCATTTCTCTGGTCCGCCACAGTTGTGCCAAAGTAAGTGCCAGACTTGAATCATAACTGCCAGAGCAACGCCTAATTTGGGCATTTCGGCCACACCAAGTTTGGCTTTTCTCTGGTCCGCCACAGTTGTGTCAAAATAAGTGCCAGACTTGAGCCATTACTGCCAAAGCAATGCGTAATTTTGGTATTTCGGAGATTCCAAGTTTGACTTTTCTCTGGTCCGCCACAGTTCTGCCAAAGTAAGTGCCAGACTTAAGCCCTAACTGCCAAAGCAACGCCTAATTCGGGTATTTCGGCCACGCCGAGTTTGGCTTTTCTCTGGTCTGCCAAAATTTTGCCAAAGTAAGTGCCAGACGTGAGCCATAACTGCCAAAGCAACGCCTAATTTCGGTATTTCGGACATGCCAAGTTTGGCTTTTCTCTGGTGCGGCACGGTTCTGCCAAAGTAAGTGCCGGACTTGAGCCATAACTGCCGCAGTAAATCTTAATTTGGCGATTCGGGGCATGCCGAAGTTTGGCTCTTCTCTGGCTACCCACTGAAGTGCCAAATAAGTGGCAAAGGAAGCCGAGAAGCCTGCCCAAGTTTGGAATATCTCTGGTGTGTCACAGAAGTGCTCGTTCACGCGCGCCAGAAGAGAATTAAATTAAATAAGCGTTGGGAACACGATGGTCAGATGTCATCACCTCATTTCCCAAGCAACACGGCAATACTTTGCATTATCGTGCCAGAACCGGCCGAAAGTCGGTTCCAATATCGCTCAAATGTCCAGTTTTGCACCACCGTTTGATATCCGGCAGGTATTGCCGTACAGCCGTTTTGCACCGGCCTAGCGTTCGCGCAATATTGTGCGAATACTCTACGATGCGTCTGCTCCGTATTGGCCGAACGTCGTGCAAGTATGTGTACGTTGCATATCATTTCCTGCATATCCAATCACATATACGGACAAGCAAAATTTTTTCGATCACTCCCAGAAGTTTATTAAACCACTATCATTACACACAGTGTATTCTCGACATATTTACAAAGGTCACGCTTTTCTATAAAACAAAAAGCAAATTATAAAATAAAACTTAACACTGTCCTCATGCCAAACAAAACTCATCACACAAAAAACCGCGGAGATTGAGAGGAAAGCAGGACTACTATCAGAAGCATGCTTGCAGTGTACTTACTAATAAAAGAGCGATATGATGTAATCTTTGATAGATGCATAATCCATCTCTGGCACCCCACAAACACACTCGAGAAGGAAGGTTGCGCACATTCAACTGACGTCTCGTCGTCGGCGAAGAGCAGTTTTTGTCGAAGCGTATCCAACAAACATATCACAATAATTCCACGAACTCCGGGGAAACAAATGGCTATTACCGAAAAATTGGCATGGACGTATTCCGGCCGTTTACGACGAAAACACACGGCCGCGTCTGCAACGCACGAAAGCAACAGAACACTGAAGAGCGCATTTCAAAAACCGGACCTACGTGGCCCGCCTATTTATAACTAGGCAAACGGCGAAAACAACAGCCCCAGAGATCCCATCAGCGTGACAAAGAGAGTCACGCGAAAAAATTTTCGTCCAAATGTTTTTGTCCCACGCGTCCTACGCAAAGAGGTCACGCGTTTCGCTCCGCCCTTTTGATTTGCTTAAAGCGGCTATCGCGCTCGCTGACAGCCACACGAAGACACAAAAGCAGGTGGGGAGGATTTGCAAAAGGCGAGGTCGAAGGGGCATCAACAACGCAGCTAAGCTTCCTCGGCATTTTCGACGCTTTAGAGTAAAAACAAAAAAAAACACGAAGACAACTTATAAAAAAAACTGCTGTACAGCCAAAGCTAGGAGGGAGAGAGTGTATCCCGACCTGTTCACCAGTAGGGAAATAAGGGACGGGGGAATCCCAGCCCTTCTCTGGAATGAAATTGAATGGAATGAAAGGAAAGGCCGCTTCTGCCGGTGACCTTGTCACCTTGCCTAGTCTGTCAGCGTTCGGCTTCCATTGTGGGCCTCGGAAAGATAATCTCCTTTCTTGAGAGCGAAATGGAAGGATTGCTTATGTTTTGCGCGCTTGTCGCCACCCGATAGGCCTCAATTATTTCTCTCCCGACTCGCTCGCAGTGGCCTCCCATGGCTGTCGTGCCGGCGAAGTTAGGAGCGCAGCCGGGACATCTTCTCCCGTGAATGAACGATCGGGTACTGAGAATCTGAAGCAGCTCTTTCGGCGTCCATTTGATGTTCTCGGAGTCGGTCGTTGAAGCATCGCCCCGTTTGCCCGATGTACCTGGCCCCGCAGGACAGGGGGATCGCGTACACTTCCTCCGCTTCCTCTCCTTCCCCCAAGATTTCCCTTTCCCGTAGTCCCACGGAGCGGGCGGGCTTTGAGCTTGAAGCCGAAAATAAATGTTGTTGAAGTTGAAAGATTATCCTGTATGTATCGTCCCTTATGTGTCTCCGCTTTCTAAATGTTTAAAAAGTACCAACACGTCATCAGTCGAGCTCCAAGGCAGTAAGCCTAGTTTTGGCACTTGTTCGGCAACTTTGGCCCGTAGCTGCCAGATGACAGCCGAACTATCGGGAAGCGAAGCCTAACTTTGGCACTTGTTTGGCGACTTTGGCCCGTAGCTGCCAGAAGACAGCCGAACTATTGGGAAACGAAGCCTAACTTTGGCACTTGTTTGGCGACTTTGGCCCGTAGCTGCCAGATAACAGCCGAAGCAAAGCCTAACTTTGGCACTTGTTTGGCGACTTTGGCCCGTAGCTGCCAGATGACAGCCGAACTATCGGGAAGCGAAGCCTAACTTTGGCTCTTGTTTGGTGACTTGGGCCCAAAGATGCCAGATGTCAACCGAACTACAAGGTAGTAAGCCTAACTCTGGCACATCTGTGGCGATTTTGGCACGAAGGTGCCAGATGACAGCCGAACTATCAAAAAGTGAAGCCTAACTTTGGCATTAGTTTGGCAATTTTGGCCCAGAAATGCCAAATATCTGCCGAACTACGGGGCAGTAAGCCTAACTCTGGCATTTGTTAGGCGATTTAGGCCCAAAGATGCCAGATGATAGCCGAACTACCAGGCAGTGAAGCCTAAGTTTGGCACTTGTTTGGCGAATTAGGGCCAAAATACCCAGACTGTTGCCAAGGGAGGTCAGGTTTGGCTCTACTTTGGCTTCTTCGGGCTTTTTAATGCCCTAATCTCCCAGACAAAAGCCAAGTTTCGGCCCAGAACTCGGTGCTACCTGGGCTGGTACAGAGCTCCACGCTAAAGTGGACTGCAGCGGACACTAGCAGCTTCTGCATACAATCCACGAGCTGGCGGGTATACTAGATAAGTTCGGGCAAGCAGATGTCACATTCCTAGATTGCGCCAAGCGTTCGACCGCGTAACCCATCCCAAGCTTTTGCACAAGTTGAAGTGCGTCCTTAATAATGATAACATATTTGCCTGGCTTGACTGGCACCTGAGCAATCGTACACAATTCATAAGCACCAATGGTCGTGAGTCGCAAAAGAAACGCGTTGTTTCCGGCGTTCCGCAAGGGTCAGTGATTGGGCCTCTTTTGTTCTTGATTTTTATAAACGATCTTGAAATAAGTCATTCATCTGTACAGTGTCGATTTTTTGCGGATGATTGAGTTTTGTTTACAGACATTGTGTGTCGTGCTGACCAAGTCAACCTTCACGATTGCCTATCGCAAATATCATCATGGTGTGAGCGTTGGCAAGTGGTGCTGAATGCTTCCAAGAGCGCCCACATGACAGTCGCTAACAAGAAACAACCACTTTCCTTTACTTCCACAATTGACGACCTACCCTTGCAAAAGGGTAGGTCGTCCATTGAGGTAAGGTTTGAGGTAATTGTTACCTTGGAGTAACAATTACCTCAAACCTCAGCTGGAACGCAGATATTAGCGATTTAGTCCCGAGGGCTTCAAGGAAGTTAATGTTTCTTCGTAGAAACTTACGCCACTGCACCTCTACAACTAGACTGGCGACTTATAAATGTTTAATCCGTCCCATTTCGGAGTACGCAGACGCAGTGTGGGATCCAAGGTCGCAAGTCTGTATCAACGCACTAGAAAACATGCAAAAGAAAGGACTGCGATTTATCTACAACCGGTAAGGTTGCCGATCATCTATTACTGAGCTCTATCGGCTATCCAGCTTGCCACGGCTAGCTACTTGAAGGGAAATTAACAGATTAAAGTTTTTCCACAACCTTACAACAGCCCAAATGGTCTGTCGTCAAGCGAGTATGTTACAGTCCACTCTAACCAACTAACTACAAATTAACACGACAAAACGATGAACGAGTTTTTTTTTGTCACAGTGATGTTTTTATGTATAGCTTTTTCCCACGCACTATTAGTGAATGGAACAAGCTTCCGTCACAGCTCTTAAACGAAGACTGCCCTGTTGCATTCTCAGACGGCCTCCAGTCACTCGTCACTGATGACGCAAGTTCTTAGATTGGCTGGGATAATTGTGCACCCCTGTATTTTACGGCTGATGTTTCTTGGTCATTTTTTTTTTGCGTATGCGGGGGTGGCTCTGTCTTTGCATGTGTACAGATCGACCCATGTGTACATAGGGTCTGCTTTGTTGTACATAATTCTGCTTTTATGTGATGTTTCTTGCTTCCAGTTATCTTTTCATTGCTTTTGCCTTGGCCCCTTCACAGGCGGCCGGCAACTTCACTCCAAAAAATAAATTAAATGAAATAAATCAATAAAAAACCGGTTCGCAGGCACTCCCAGGGCTACTTGCACCAATGCATAGAGTTGTGGATTGCCTTCCCTTCTCTCCGACCAAAAGCCGCGGCTCCTTGTCCAACATTTCCAGAAGCATGCTATATCAAGTGGGCTACTGGCACCTCGGACGTGCACGCTAGCCTCAACCCCTCTTTTCCCTGAGGAGTGCTTGCAGGGCGCCTTCCGGATCATCTGGAGCCACCGCAGTTTCAGAAGAAATTGTAGAACCTTGCTCGCATTGCAGAGGTGTGATTCGCTTCCAAGTCGTTGTAAATTGCAACGTGGCCTGGTACTTTTGCTCACGGGCGAGAAGGCGGTAGCAGGGATCCATGTACACTGCTGCACAGAAGACATTGATGTCAAGAAGTTGTAGCTCCCTGTTTTTCATTGATTGGACCAAGGGATTTGCTAACGGCGACGACAGCTTGAAAGTGTCCATGGAACATCTCAGCCATTCTCAGTAGAAATCTCCTACAGTGAGCTGTTCCTTCTGCAATGTCTTCGTCGCCACTTCTGACGGGCGAAGCGATACTGCGAGCATTTCGACTTCCGCACATACGCCTTCAGTCAACCTGGAGCTTTCTTATTTCGAGAGGAACCCTCTAGCGAAGCCTCCTAGTTCAAGTAGCCTGGTGAGCAGATGCTGTGTGGACATCCACCGCGTTGGACAATCAAGCACTGGTTTCTTCAATCCTAGCTTCAACTCGAGCCAGCTGAATTGCCGAAGCCGAGGGCCTTGCAGAAAAGCGAGCAAAAAAAAAGAACACTGGCACAGAGCTCCACGCTAAAGTGGACTGCAGCGGACGCTAGCAACTCGCATATCCAGTGCTAAGAGCCTATATTCCCGGCTGAGCAGCGACGCGCGGAACATGAAGTCTCTTTGTTTCGATCAGAGCGCTGAATTTTGAGGATGGCTCGTAGGAATGGCCGTGGTCCATCTTAGGTTGAAGCTGAGCATAAGCAACGAGAGTCGTCGCGTCTCTGAACGCGCCTGAGAGTCTGGACAGAGTAGCGGCAGCTCGCGAGGCGCGTCGGCCGCGCGCCGTTAGTTAAGAAAACAGAACACGAGAACGCGAGCGGAGGGTGGAAAGGAAGCAAGCTTAGAAGAGCCGTGCGTCTTGATGTTTGTGTTATTGAGGAGAAAACGTTTTGCTCCTTGCTGTTTCTGCTACCAGAAATCGAAGCTGTTTTGCTGTTTTCTGTAGCTAGAAGCTATTGATTAAATCTCCCTTCCATTCCCGGGGCTAGACTTTAATTTCGGTTAATTATTAAATCCGCTGAGTTATTTTAAAAGCAGATTAGATGCGTCACGTATGCCAACTAGTGCAGGTTCTAAAATATATGGAGGGAAAGCCGTCTGCTCTTTCGCGCAGCCCGGTGCCGTGACGTCACTTCGCCGCGCTCTGATTGGAGGATGACTCCAGGCAGAGCTCGGGGGTAAACAAAGCGTTGTCGTCTTTTCTCCGCGGCCATTGCGAATGGCCTTTCTGTGGCTCTCGGAAATCCACTGCTAGTGCCTGAAGGAGGAAGCGACATACGGGAAAAAGAGACCGGAAATACCTCGAAATGTACGTTATTTCGTTTGACATGAAAGAATTTACCCTGGGAGTATACGAAGCACCAATATGCGTCCCGGTCTCCGGCGGTCGCTTGTTGACGTGAGCTCCTCCAACGTCAGCACGGTGATGTGCGACGCGCGAGTGAGCCTTTCTACTTCACGACGGAGAGCCCTTTTTGCTAGCAAAAAAAAGTGTCTCGGTATCTCCGTGAAGCATCGAAGTGTAGCCACAGCCCTCTTCTCTCTCTGCCGAGCTTTCGAAGGCCGATCTCCCGCAGCGCTGGCACCCGGAGAACCGCGCCATGGCGCTCGCTGGGGTGAGTTACGTCGTCTTTGTACATTTCGCATCATTCACAAACAGTTGCACGTTAAAAGAGTATAGCAAAGTAAAGCGGAATGTTACGGAAACGCAGTGGATTAGGCGGTCGGTGCGCTACGACCGAGCCGAGTGCGCAGTCGTCTGTTTTGTAGGCTTCTCCTCCAGCGACAGGTTGTATGCCACTTGTCCAAACGGATAGTGTGGTAGTATATCTGTATGTGGGTCATAAACTTCGCAGTCACGACTCAGTGTTGGATGGTAGCCTGTCTTAGCAGTGATTGCGCCGTGTCTAAGTGACATGCGATGTCACTTTATGCCAGTGGCGTAGGCAGGGAGGGGGGTTCAGTACCTCGCACCCCAGATCAACCCCCGCCCCGGGCCCGGATAAAACCTGGCTACGCATATGCTTCACGCGCGCGATAAAGCGCCGTCATAGGGTGTTAAACTCGAGACGTACTGTTCTTCTGACGCGTTCCATCAATCGCTCGCCGCCGATTTGTTTCACCAAAAAACGACAGTGAGGTAAACACTGCGGGGGTGAGTAGCATGTTTTCGTACCTGCCTACTAGTTTTCTTAGGTCTTGAGTTCTTGAGTTCCCCCTACCCCATCATTCCAGCAGAATCTAACGGCTGCCGGGCTACTGGAAGGGCCCTCTGCTCGGAGGACATGCTGCAGGCCCTCTGTAATGCCCTCAGCGCCTGTCTGACTTCCGGGGGTCTGCGTTTCACAGCCCCGTCACCAGCTGGGAAGCTCTCCATGGAGGTAAGATTATGAAAGAAACCACTCTATGCATTTCGAGGCAACTTTTAGAAGTTCTGGAAGCCAAAAACAGATTCTGATATCTCTAGTAAACAAAAAAGAAATCAAATTATTACTTGTTTTATGACTTATGCATTCTGTTTTGCAAGCCACATATGGCAGGAAGGTGTCACGTACTGTCAACCTGGTTGCTCAAGGCACTCAAAAGCTTTCTGTTACAGACCCCTGTACCGTTGTCGTTTAATATATGTTATTCTTTGGCACCGGAGAGATCGGTGGCCGAGTGGGCTAGTGCACACCAGCTCGGAGAACGTGGAGCGAAAGCTCGTGCTGCAGGACCCAGGATCCTGTGTTCAATCCCCACCCCTGCCCGTTTCGATCTGGATGAGCATCGTACCGGCGTGCGATCGTGTATCACTACTGCGAGATGAACGTTAAAGACCCTAGGAATGCGGTTGTACTGCACTGGCTATATTGCTCATCTACAGCTGGGAGACTCGTCGCCCATTGAGGCAGACCAAGGTCTAGGCTGGATAAGCATACACACAACCCAATTCCTTGGCACGCTGCTGGTATTGCTGTGCTGATGTTTGGACGTCCTTTTCTTGGTCGTTAAAATGACTACCCTATTGAAAAATCCACCAGCCCGGGTCTGGTGTGTTTCTGACGTTTACACCAGAGCGGAAATTCAGACACGGGTCTTGGCGTGTTCTGGTGGTTTGGCGTGCTCTGGTGTGTTCTGGTTCCTTAGCGTGCTCTGGTGTGTTCTGGTTCCTTGGCGTGTTCTGGTGTCTTGGCGTGACCCTGTCAAGTGTGTTCTGATGTGACCCGGCCGATCTAGTGTCTTGTGGGGTGACCTGGTCATGCATGCACGGTATAATTTAGATGCAGAAAGGACTGCTGAAGACAACAGCTAGCAAATTTTGCAAAAAGAACACCAATTTTTCAAAGGTTTAGGTGTTCATTCTGCCATGAATCAAAACTACAAAGACAAAGAGAATGAGACTTACTATTTTATTTTTTCCCTACACGCACCACTCGCACACATTCCCTTGCACACAGGGCTGTCCATGGCTTTTTTCTTCCATGCCGTTTTTGCCAGCACATCTGGATGGGGAAGATGATGGCTTGGGCAAGTTGGTATTGCGTGATAAAACCTACAGTGCATAGAAAAAATACACGAGCAGTTATTCACTAAACAAAAAAAGCTTAAAATAATAAAATCACACCTACAACAGTAAACAAGGAAGTTCTGCCGTGTCCAGCCTGATAATCAGTCAAATTATCACTCGGCTGCCCTCCCGCATTGAATCTGCTTTCCCAACCTTTGGGCAACATAGTACAGTCAAACCAGATTACATAGAACCGCAAAAAACCGTATCCCACTACAATATAGCGGGATATTCTAAATAGAAGTTTTAATGAATTTGACTGCGAACAAGCACGCCACATTTAGAAAAGTAGTTTACTCTCGAAGGGGCATCTGTACGTCATAAGGGACGCTCACCGCAGCAATTTAGTGGCCACTTCTTCGTTTACCGGCTCAGCATCTCTAGAGCCCTGCGCGGATAAGTTTGATTATCCGCATCCGAAGACTTTGTATCTGCATCCGAACCGCATGTAAACTTTTTACATTATTGTATCTGTATCCGATCCGCATACTTTGTATCCGTATCCAAACCACATCCGCAAAATGTGGAACCAGATCCGACTCACACTCCAGGCATTCATTGTAAATCATAACATCAAGCGAGAATGAAAAAAAATGAAAATACAAAAAGCACTTTTTTAGTTGTTTGCTTATCTTTGTACAAAGAAATCTTCGGGTCACCACTCAAAGGAGATGTCATTTTATCAATATCAGTTTCATCGTATTCATATTAAAAGCAATCAGCCTTCCCGAGACACTGCGCGTCGAAGGAGAAATTATCTCAGTTATGTGATCGTCCTAGGAGTCCGCGACGTTTGCCCAGAAGAAGTGCACAGAAAGGATGTCGAGGCACTTCCCTTGTTTTTGGAATCATGACCACACTACCCTTTGCGGAGAGGGAGACGTTTCTTCTACTTTGTTGTGACTTGTACGTTTGAAGTTTTCTTCGCCCGGAGAAAGTTTCCACTCGTTCCCTGCCAATGTACTAGCTTTCTCGGGACGATTGATGCCCTGCAATCTTTACTTTTGTTATAGATAGCATTTTTGACGAGAGGCAACGCACTAACTGAAACGATCTTCAGTGATAATCAGATCTTTCTTAGGATCCCTATTGTTTCTTCGAAACGTGTTTTGTGGAAATATGTTTCGTGGAAAACTTTTCATTGACATGCATTTCATGGACACGCGGTTCGTCAATGCTGTACGTTTTGTGGGCACATGCCTCTGAGACGTTTCGTTGACAACGCATTTCTTCACTAAGCCGCTAAAAGCTAGCACGCGATTACTAAGACGAGCTTAACCTAACCATACCCCCTCTCCCCTGTAACCAGGCGAGACGCAAAAAGTTTGTTACGAAAATAGCAAGGATAGTGTGCGACGAAACGTCTCAGGTTTTCCGATGAGACAAACACGAGAAGCCTTTCGATCAAACCTCGCATGTCGACGAAACGATCTGTAGATGAAACGTCAGTCGACGAACTGAATGCCACCGGGCAAAAATTTAGATTTGGATCCGAGGATATCCGCATCCGCAACCCGACATCAGCACCCGATCCGCAATCCGCCAAAATGTGTCTAATTTTTAGCCGCATCCGCCCGTTTACTGTGGCTATCAGCGGATATGCAGGGCTCTAACGATCTCCCTCCGCAGAAGAGATTTTCCTTTTTTTGTTTTCTTCTGGGCAGTAGACGTGGTCGCTTAAAAGAAAAAGTCAGCTTTCTCTGCAAGCTGGCTTTCCCCCAAGGAATATCAGCCGCTGGGGGAAAGCCAGCTTGCAGAGCTAAACGGCGCTCTTGACAGTTCAATCTATCGGGAGATGCTGCAATTTTCGTTTGATTTAACCGCATTTTAGCTATATCTCAAATCATTGTAAATAATAACTCACACTTTACACACATTATGTGCACAGCTAAGCACAGCTCAGCCAGAACAGATCCTGTGCCCTTCCAGGTTGATCAGAAACACCCACCTGTCAGAGCGTCAACTTTTTCGTGTGTTAGGGGCTTCTTGCCCACTGCACCCTCCTAGAGGAGACGCCTGCAGGCTTGCCCTGACACACTCCTATCGAAGAGCTCCGCAGGCTCCCATAGTGATCGGCTGACCATTCTGAGAAAGCAGGGGTGGCAGCCTTTTCCACGGCGTGTGTAAATGCTGCCTCTCGCATTTGATGCCAGGTCCAAGATGGATCTGCAGTGAGTAACACTGTCAAGCAAATGCACAAAAAGTGGAGAAATACAGGCAACACAAATGGGCTCTCCACTTTCGTCTGCAATCATGTTCCTGCTTTGTTTCACTGAAATGCTGAATTGTACATATATAAATAAAAAAATGAAATAAATTAAAGGGGCACTCCCTAGTATTCCAGGATGGCCTATTTATGCTCCTAACTCAACCTATGTGCTCTAAGCATCCAAAAAGTCCAAAACTTACAATCATGTGCAGCTTATTTCACTATTAAAAAATGCAATCAAAGACAGCGAATGTGGTTGAACCAAATCAAGGCGAATAGGGTGGAACAGCGAAAGACACTCGTCAGTCAATTGCAAGCGAGGGCTTCCCGTGCAGACGACCAGGACTGGTCGGCTGCTTGTCCGCACGTGAATCCATCGCTTGTGATTGCCGGATGAGCCCCGTTTGTTGTTTGCCTACATTCGGCCAGGTTCGGTGGCATCATCTGTACGTCTGAGATTCACTATCTTTTATCAGATTTTTATTAGTGAAATATGCTGCACATGATGTAAATTTAAATTTTTGGGATGCTTAGATCACATAGAATGTGTTACGGCCATAAATAGGCCATCTTAAAAAGCTCCCGAGCGCCCCTTTAAGAGAAGGAATTGCAGATTTGGAATATGCATTAAGAAAGGAGGTCCATTATTGCTGTACGCATCAAATACTAATGATGAGATAAAAAAAATTGTTCCATGTGCTTTTCACATATATACAATATTGTAGGTACCCTTTAAAAACCATTCGACAATTTTTAAATTCAAAATCGCAAAGTATGAAGGAAGTATACTGCTGTGCATTGCCCATGTTTTGTACAAATATGTGCATTCTTGGGCAGCCGAGCGATGTGAAAAAAACACCTTTGGCCCCACTTCATGACAAGACATGAAAAATAAAACATGAATGAGTGTGCCATCACCATAGCTCACTACCTTCCCTTTCTGTGTTCAGAAATAGGCATCAATATGTCTCACCTCTGTCTTCTTCGCTAGTCTATACTAGCGAAGTGGGCTAGCTTACTAACCCCTGGATAGGTATTATTGCCACTGCTAAACTGTAATTTGTGGGACACGGATGTCAGGTAGAATGTTGTTACTCTCATCCGCATGTACACTTTTTCGAAGATAGTTCACCTTCTCGTCCTATGGCAGGACATGAACCATCTTCTTTTATTTCTATTTTTCGTATTTTTAGTAGGAAAATAGGCATCGAACGAGCATATTTTTTTTATATTTAGGATCCTTAGAGCCCGTCGAATGAGTTAT
>JABSTQ010005615.1:0-39563 GCA_013358835.2 Ixodes persulcatus | reverse complement strand
AAGTTATGTCTCCGTCGGCGGTGTTTTTCTTTTGTGCGAGTTTGTCTTTTGTATGTATGATTAAGCGGTGCCTGGGGGGGGGGGGGGGGGGGGGGGGGCTGTGCAGAAGAAAAAAAAATACCCCGAAGGTGAGTTCGAGAACATCTATGATCTTAGTTTTAGAGTCAATATTTAAACCCCAAATCCACAAAAAAAAAAGAAAGAAAGAATACTTTCATTTTTGCTAACTTTAAGATGCATGGAGGGCGCGACATTTTACTCCCCCCCCCCCCTTTTTATTGCGGTGTATGCAATTGTTTATTTTTTATGGTAAGTTCTTAAACACTAACATCATAATAAAAAAGAAATAAAGTCGCGCATTTGTTTTTAAATGACAGTTGTTAAACACAGTAAAAAGCCCCCGACACTGGGGAAAAAGAAATGACGGACAAACACAGAGGTCTCTGTGTTTGTCCGTCATTTCTTTTTCCCGGTTTCGGCGTGTTTTTATTACGATCACCTACCACCAGCTCGTTTGCGCTGTAACATCTTCTGCTCACAGTTGTTACTCGGTGTCTCCATGGGTTGATACGGTTATGTAAGCACAGTATAACTATTTTCTGTAAAACAGAACTACCAATGCAACGTTTATTATTATTATTTTTTTTTTAGGATCAAAGCTTGATTCTTTTTTTTTTTAATCTGATTAACCTGCTCCGATTGTGTTAATCTCTTTTCGCAAATACCTTATTAGTTTGTGTAGCAAAAAGAAAAACAAAACGAAAAAAACTTTACTATAGTTGGTGACAGGTCAAGAACGTAGTGGAAGCTCCTCCCATCTCTTTCCACTTTAGTAGAGCGAACGTTGGAGAGGAGGCTACCTCCTCCCCAGCGTCCGCTCTACCGAAGGGGAAAGAGGTGGGAGGAGCTTCCACTTCGTTCTTGACCTGCCACCGACTATAAATTAAATATAGCCTGAAGCACAGCCACGAAAAAAAAAAAAAAAAAAAAAAGTTTTAGCCGCTTTATCTTTTTTTTTTTTTTTTTTTTTTTTTTTTTTTTTAGTTTTACGGTGCCGCAGGCTCTAGCCAGTAGTTCGTCTCCGGATTATTTTCTGACTCTCCTCTGCAGATTCTGCTTTTGCTACCTTGGTTAATTAAAAAAAACTATAAAGTAAGATTTTTTTTTTTTTTCGGTTAGCGATTTTGACAAAACAGCATGTAGGTTAGTGAATCGCACGTTGGAATTGTGAACTGCACGCGCCTTATTTTCCTGGGCGGTAACTATGCACCAAAAAAAAAAAAAAAGAATAAGGGAGGGGTCCCTGGTTTGATATCAGGACCAGGCGGATTTTTTTCAGCGCACCCCAGTCACCTAGCTGTGTTTGGGGATGTGTGTTTGTTCTCTGCCCTCCTTCTCCAGGAATCATTATTGTTTATTCTGTCCAGCTCGCCTGCACCTTCGCATTAATTACGTCCCGTGTGTTCCCTTTTTCGCAAGGATTAGGAGAGCCAGTAAGAATTCGTCTACGCTTGTTACAAAAAAAAAAAAAAGGAATTCCCCAAACACCGGAAGGTGGTGTTCATTACGTCTTGACAGTCTTCCAAGTGGCCTCTCCATTGTCACAATTTGTTCATCTCTTCATGTCTCCAGCTGGAGACATGGGAACCGGAGACATGGGAACGGGCCCGGGCTCGAAGCCGGCAGCCTGTGGGCCGCGTCCCAGCGAGGCGCGGGCCGCGTGTTTGAGACCCCCAATTTATAGAATACGTTTTCTTTCCGCGGATCATGCACAAATGGGTATAAATGCGAGTAAAGCTTATGAACAGCGGCCAGGAAGCTGATGAACAGTGAACAGGCCAGGTGGCTTGCGCCACCTGGCCTGTTCACTGGGAAAACCAGGAACCTAAAAAAGTAAGTAGCTGACAGAAACTCAAAATGTTCCCACAGATACCGCCACCTTTCAGCTTCTACTTTCCCCACTTCATGCGGCGCAACCAAAAAACTGCCAATCCAGAAAAAAAAAAAAACTAAATTTTTAAATTTAGTTTTTAAAGTTCGGCACTGCCGAACCGATTAAAAGGTTCGGCAGTGCCCATCCACCCACCTGGGAATCAGCCTTGCATCCGCAATTTTGTTGTTAGTTTGTTTTTTTCAAACAAATTTACTAATTTGAAGGATTACATCGCAACCGGTTGAAGAGATGTAAGCGTGGTAAGACATAAGCTTCTGTGCTCTACGCATTTGAGAGGTCATGCAAATCCTTGGAATGCTCGAGCTTGACACACGCCAGAGCCAGTGTTGCCAACTTAGCTTTTTTCCCGCTAGATTTAGCCTTTTTTGGTGGTCGTCTAGCTGGCAAAAATATGGTCTAGCGGCTAGCGGGAAATTCTAGCTTGTTTGTATAAAATCTAGTGGGTTTTCTAGCTTTTTTTTTTAAATAGCTATTTTAAATACTTTTGTTTAAAAATATGGTACGAGTCGTGTTCCAAAAGTTAATCGGCCTCGCATTCCAGTGACCTCACCCGCTCCGAAAACATATCTACCCAACCTACACTATCCGCCACTAGCGCAACACCACCTAGGCGGGACCTCGTCGCTTTGCCTTTGTTGTCACGTGATCTGACCCTCTGGAGTAACCCGAATCTCCTCGAGTGGGGCTGGTCGCACACCTAGCCCGCTAGCAGCGAAAAAATGAGCACAGCCTTTTCTGGCACCTGCGGCCTGTGCTGACTCGAGCACGCTGGAAAGTCCAAGCAGCGCGGACCTAATCACAGCGTGAAGAAGGGTATGGGCCAGATGTCGTAGCCTATGACATTCTTGAACTTTTCTAGATCTACACATGTAGACATGTGAACATCAAGAAGACTGCTTGTGCATATCATGTCATGAAAATGTGATAGCTGATGATTTATTCGCTTCGAAACCAGTGGGTGTGTGGTATTCTATTCAATGTAACCTCGTTAGGAAATATAAAAAAAAAAAAAAAGTTTTTTTTACCACATTTAATATCTAGCTTTTTTTACTCCAAATCTAGCCGTTTTCGGGCATGTGTCTAGCGGGAATTTCATAAAGGAGTTGGCAACCAGACAGCTCACAACAACAAAATGGTGCACGAAATTACGTCAGTGAAAACGCCCTATATGCCCTTGGAATGTACACATCACATTCGCGGAACGTTACGATGTCCGCAGGACTGAGTCCTGCCAGGATAGGGAGTACTATAGTCATTGGCAGGGTTAGAACGGCAGGGAGGCGCTTCAGTTGTTTCGCCTCCAGCGCTAGCTTCATAGCCTTCAACAATGCTTCGACGTCTCGTGAACCGCGAGCGCGCGCCAATGCACGGCGAAAGGACGGGCGTTCTCATTCTGTCAGTGACTATCTTAGAAACGACCGGCGTTCCAAAGATCGCGGCATAAAAAAAAGCAAGACAAGCCCCTCCCACAAAGCTCTCTGCTCGCCATGATTGGTGGTTTCCTCCTCTCCCCTCCGGCGTTCCCTCTGCTAAAGTGGAAAGAGTGAAAGGCCTTGTAAGAAAAGCTTGGCGTACGCGTCTTACCAGTCTGTATTCTCATAGCGCAGAAAAAGCAGAGTAAAAAAAAGCAAAAAGTGGAGTTTGCAAATACAAAGACAAGCTCCCTAGCCTCAGGTCTGCTCGTGCTAACAAACATAGCCGCAAGCAGCAGCCAATCAGAGAGTTGCATTTGCGACCCCAGAGGCTGCCACCGCTCTAAGGTTTACAAGAAAGTTTTTTTGTTTTTGTTTTTTCAATTATTTTTGGTTATTGTAGAGTTACTAAATGCCTTACACGTGTCTGCGTTAGCATGTGCGCCATGCGTTGGTTGCACAAGCAATTTACGGAGAGGCCAAACGGACACACTCCCCTCGTTTGAACACCGGGTGTTTCTAGCAAGCTAGCACGAACCACATGCGAACAAAATAACACAGCCAGTACACCTGTTGCGAAGAGACACGCATAAGAGAGAAAGCGAAGAAAAAAGAAAGACGCGATCGATTCGTCATGTTGATGAACAATCCCAATGCATCGTATACGGCGCTTTCAAAACAAACGTATCAAAAAAGAAAGATAACTAAAGCGGAACAGGAGTATACATTGCATCTCGACGGGGCATAGTACACCAGTTGAGTATACTCAAACCATCGCGTCTGTTTCGGGTAAAAGTTCGCAAAATCGCCCGCTAGATCTCTCCGTCGAAGCATTGCAAACGTCGCTACGTAATCCACGTGAGGTTGCACGAACTCCGCCGTAAAAGACTGCGGTCCCCCCCCGCAACAAACGAAACACGGTCACGACAGGCACGGAGATCTCTTCACGGTTACAACAATACAACGATAAGTAGTACTACAACAACTGCTACCTCCACGACCGCTGCTTTGACCAGCAGAAAGTGTTCGCCTCACATTTTTTCGACCCTTGAAGCCCGCAAACGATCGTGTACCTTTCTGTTTTTCCTTATTTTTGTTTCAATATTTTCTACACGAAACAGATTCGGTCGAAGAACTCGGAACGCTCAACCCGTAAACCGATTACGAGCGTTCAAAAACGAAACAAAAAAGGAGGAAGTAGCACTAAGCAGAACAAGAAAAAGGGATAATAAAAGAGGCCGATCTTCTGTGTGTGTGTGTGTGTGTGTGTGTGTAATCATGGCCCAAAACACAATCACGTTACGACATCCCTGTGTCCCGCAGCTTGCTTTTCGTTCACGGACGACTCCGCGACATGCAAGCGGCCACCGAACGTCGGGACGCTGGCAAAACTGGTGGCGTTCATGCGCGCGGAAACCATTTGCCAATGCGCCTGCGTTTTTTCAACTATTCCGTGCCGACTCCGTCGGGCCGACCGTCCGTACTCGGAGCAGCGGCTGCGGCGGGGCGGTATGCAGCAGCGAGCGGCCCGTCCGAGGGACGGTTGGGAGCCCGAATTTCGACGACGAATCGCGGGATCGGGTGGGACCGCGACCGACGCTTCGTACGGCGAGAGAAACGTAGAAAAACGGGCGTCACGACTCACCTGCACCAGGCCATTTTAAGCGTTTTCCTGGTATTAACAACAAATTTAATCACTCTTTAAATGGGTCCTTTTCACAAATGTCCGACCCATGGCGCCCCCTACACGACCGCCTCTGCCACTTCTCCACTCTCGTTGCCTGCTGTTGCGGAGAGTAGGCAGTCGTAAAAATCCCTTGTTTTGTCTCGTTTTACTTTTGGGTTTTTCTTCTCTTATTATCGATGCTGGCTGTCAGTCTTTCCGAGTGTGGGGTACGGAAAGTCGAGTTAATCGCTTGTACATCGACCCTTTCTGTATTATTTATTTACGCTTCGTTTTCCAGTAAAAAAAAAAAACAATAAAAACAAGAAATAAAAAAACTAGCGAAATTATCTTGTTTCGGTTTCGGAATTGGGGGCACGAAGCAGACGAACATGGTTTGCGTCTCTCAACACCCGAAAACAGTTAACGTCTTTAAAATAGCGGCTGTTGTATGTACAGAGCTTTATATTAAACAATATAAGCTCACTGCATAAGCCCATTAAATTGCAGAGTTTAAGAGAAAAACAAAAACATTAATGGCTCACCGTTGGCTCGTCCGCCGTCCGGCCGATCGCTTGCACACAGTCGGCGTGCAACGGCACAACTCGCAACTTATGCGATGGTGGCGCCATCTCGCGTAAGTACGACTCACTGTGGGTCACGTGATATTTAAAGATGGCGGCCCCCGTGGACGAGCACTCCGTCGTAGAGGCGAATCTCTGACCGGGATCTTTGAGGTACGCCGAACAAATTTCGTTGGTCGGTATCTGGTTTGATTTCTTTAGTTCCTGTACGTAGAAAAGCAGGATGTTTTCTCCACGAGATCGCGAGAAAGAGAGTACCGAACTCACCTCCAGCGCGAGTCGGTTTCCTCGATGGTGCTCCAACGGCGCGTGCATGCACAATTGAAGCTCGCGCAGAGCCGTAGCACCACCGAAGGGGAGCCATCTCACATCCACGCGACGTGACTGAAGCCAATTTTAAATGGTCCAAGGTTCGCGCCGTGTTGAATGTGCCCCCCCCCCCCCCCCCCCCCCAAAAAAAAAAAAAAAAAAAGTTTTTGTTGTTCTTTTTTTACTTTGTGCATACGAAAGGATGAAACGGAGCAGACTAATCGCCCAAATTGTAGCAAGCTGGCCTGGAAAACGGGCCTTCGGACCCTACCGATTCCTGCCCGTATTTTTCGTTTTGGGTGCTGCTCTGGAGTTTTCAATGATCAATTGGACTGCTGGCAAGACCAATTTCTGTGAGTAGTACACTGGTCATTGTTTCAAGTGCAGCCGCGAACACTGCTTCTTCAACCTTATAGTGTCATTCCGTATGTGAATTTCACTGAATGTTACTTCCAGACAACACCTACAAGAAGAGGCAAGCCCAGAAGATAGTGGAGGCAGAATTGAAGTCGTGACACCCGATTCTTCGTACCTGCAGTCAAACACAAGTATAAGGTGTTCACGGAAGTGTCTCTTATCATGCATGTCGGGGATATCGTAGGGTACGGTGTACGTTACTTTACTGCGGTAGCGGTATCCTTACGTATTCAATGCCTCATTCGGCAAAGCTTAATTTCTGATTGCATGGTTTCTACATGAAATCAATGAATGGCACCGTGCTACTCCTTTGTCAATAAAATAAAGAAGTGCCAAAAAAGGAATGATAATTCTGCACTCTATATTCTTGTTGTCTTGAATGTCTGTATTGTATGAAGCAGTCCCTATCCACTTAAAAGCACCACACACACCCAGTTTGGCTGCAAACATTGACTACTGCAAGTAGCCAAAACTCGAAGCTGTTAAAGCAGATTCTAAAATGCCTAACTGAATTTGCCAGTGCTGTCAACGTATCTTCATGGCACATAGAATTTTAATCTAAAGAATGTTCCTATTATTCATGTGCTTGCATGAGATCTTCCATTTTTGTGAGCCTAGTTTTGTATGTACTTCTGCACATGTGGTTGTTATAGACTAGGTAGACTCAGGTTCCACTTAATTTAGGTAACCCTGATTGGTTTACAAGCGCACTCTTTTCTTTCAGCTAAGGTTACTTCTTCGCCCAAGGGTAAACTGATGCCGTACGGACACTCCTGGGGATATACCCTGCGTTTCAGCGTGGCGGCAATGCTCTCTATGCTCGCAGGCGCACAATGTGTTCACGTCTTCTACAGGCCTCTAGATGTAAGTTTTTAGATCACGCTTTTGAGTTACTTTATATAATTTGTTTGTGCCTCATGAAGATAAAGAAGCCCACAAGTGTACCCCACTTTCCTACTTACACTCAGTGGCACCTTGTAATTTTACCTGCACTTCTTACTTTCAAGATCCCTTTTTAAAGTTCTAATGTGTGCTCGAAATTCGAAACTGCCCCAAGTTTCGTCCCATTTCTTTGTTGTTTCTTGGAGGTTCTTGGTACTCACGATCGGTGCACAAGGTGTTTTTTTTTTTATCATAGGAAGGAACTGCATACTGTTCCTTTGCTGCAGTTGGCTTTCAGGCTGAAAGTTTGCCGAAAGGTACTTGAACAAGTTAAGAATATTTAAGCTTTAAAGGATTATGAGCTCTTACCTTTCATTTGCACTATGACGAGTGAATAAGGAATAGGAGTGCTGTTTGACACACCTGGTTTGAGTCAGATGCAAAAACTTTCCGACTGGAGCAAGATTTGACAATTGTCCTATTCTAGACTACATTACTAACCCAATTCTAATGTGCACCTTTTCTTTTTGAGGAAAATGTACTTAGTATTTGCCTGCACGTTAGAATTATATATGAAATCATAATTGGCGGTATGTTAGCATCATTATCTATTTTTTATATACATTTATTTCTATGCCCTCAGGGCCCATAGGGCATTGCAGAGGGGAGGGGCATACAAATTCACGCTGAAAAAAATTAATGCAATAAGAATGCAAGGAAAGTAAGCAATTTTGTTAGAAAATAATTAGTCTGGCGTGTTAGCAAAGGAAGTTAGTTTGTACCTCTTCAAATAGTTCAGTTGACAATATGTTTCGCAGAGGTGCTGGAAGGCAGTTTCAATCCAATTACATTCTTGGTATGAAAGAGTCAATGCATGCTGACGCTTGACAATGAGGTATGCCGACTTTATGATCAACTCGTGCAGAAATGCACGAGGAGCTAAGGAATAATTTACTTCTTGTTGAAGCGTTAGAATGACAAATATTACAGAAAGGCCTAAACGAGATGTTTTACGACGTAAGAAACGTGGAGGAAGGCATGAAGTGTTTTTTTATAGACGAGACATTAGTGGTACAATGATAGTTGCAACATATAAAATGTGTGCCGCGATTTTCTGGAGCTTCAAGGTTAGTCACCAGTGTTGTTTGGCCGGGGGTCCCAGATTGATGCTGCATATTCAAGTTTTGATTGAACTCGAGTTTTATAGAGAAGTAATTTTAACTACATAGGAGCTGAGGTAAAATTTTGTTTAAAGGGGCGATGCAACGATTTTTGTATTTTGCGCAAATACCGCTTAGAACGGATCCCTGACGTTAATGACCTGTGAAATACCCGTTCGTTTTTCACCACACGCAATCGAAGTCGCTGAAAAAAAAATAAAGCAAAACGAGCATAGTTCACCCCCTCAACTCGCAGCCAGAACAAGCGGCCACGTGATCTGGAGCCTATTATATGCCGCCAATGTTGATCATAGCCATGCGCTGGGGTTGGCAAAGCACATTACACGCGCTGAGTTCCAGACATTGTTATGGTTCGGCTGTTGTCGTCATTGCGGCGATTGGACACAGGACACTACCCGAATGCTTCTCGAGCTATCGATTATCACGAGCCCAAATCGAGTGTCCACGCCATGCTCGGGTCCAATCTATGAGCTGCATTCAAATATCGTCACTGGGCGGTACTGCTACCGCCCAGCTACGTCATCGGGTTTTGCGAAGGAGAGATTGAATGAAAACACTCGGTTTTGTCCTCGAAATTACAGCGCAACAAGGGAGTTTCTTGGTCAGTGGCGTTGCGTGCGAGTATCCTTGAGTCCCACTAGTGCCAGTAAGCTCGTGTAAAGTGAAAAACATTCCTTTTGAATATCGTTGCACCGCCCCTTTAAGATACCCAAGCATAGAATTGGCATTAGCAATAATGTGATCAGTATGAGCTTTCCATGACACGTTAAAAGTTATCTTTGAGTATAAAAGCTGGGTGCGCTTTAGAACGAAGTGGGGACGGCTTGTTATAATTAGGTAAATACGGTATACAGCACAGATTGTATGGTGTGATTTTCTCAATGTTTCAGAACTTGGAGGATTACATCAAGGATGAAAGGCAGAGAAAGCAAGCTCTGAGTGGGACAAAGGGACCCCAAGATGCCCATCCAAGTTAGAACTGCGACATTAGTTTTTTTCTTGTTTTTTTCACAGTAGGCATTAAAAATGTTAGGGATATGTTTACGGGTTGTTGTAGTCCATATGCTTACAGCTGGTGTGTAACACACCAGTGACCTGTCCTCGTTCTAACACCGCATCTAAAGTAAAAGAGGCAACAGGAATGAAGTAAGTATTTTGCACAAAACATTCAAAACTTCAGGATTGTAATTGGCCTTGCAGTAGCATACCAAAAGGCCTAACCTAGGAGAAGGAATTTTACAGTTACAAACAAAATAATTTAGACCAACAGGAACATATGCTAGCGTGACTGGGCAGGCTGGCAGCAATCCTGAAAGCATGTGTCCCTTTCAGACATTCAATCTGTCCACTATGATATGATTTACAACCACCATCACTGCCAGGTACTATCAACAGACACAAAGTGTGCACACCCATTACTGGAGTGACATGATTCATCTGAGCCATTTTGGGGAAGCTTTTGGAACTGACAGAAGTCTACTTTGTTGAAGTGAAAAAGAGCTCTTCGAGCGGAAGCACATACTTCATCGCCATTTATTCCACTGCAAATACTAAGCTCGTGTGTTGCCCTGTCTAAATAAAGGACATTGCCTTTCCTTTCCCACTCGTGTACAGACACTCGTTAACCTTCGTTGCAAAGTAGACATATTTTTCTGAACACTGACTAGCTGTTTAGATTAAAAGGATTTGACAGGGCAACAAGAATGTTGTGACAATGGCCATTCTTTTAGTTTAAAAAGCCTATTTGCAATGGCCGCTTCTGAAACACGTGTTGATTGTGACACATATAGCATTAGCACGCATGAGTGATTATTTTATATAAGGAATCGAGGGTAAATCATAAAGTGTTTTACTGAAATAATGTTACAATAGAATTTCAAATACTATATTGGATCCTTTCTTCAAGTCCTGAAGGTTGCAATGAAGCTGCAATTTTTAATTCAGTTAAAAAACAAATTTTTGTTATTTAATGAGGCTCTTCAAGATAATTATTTGCATGTAGAGTTTTATGGCAGTACAAAATCCGCGTGTGGACAATAAATATTCCTACTTAAAGATCCAGCCTAACTTGATAAGGTTATTTCCGAAGCATCCATTTGTACACTAGTGAAGCTCGTTTGGACTAGATATAGACTTTCTTTATGACTGTAGTCGAGCAGTTAAAGGCCTACATGCAAGTAGTAACTACACGAGGGAACCCGACATGAAAATTAAACATGTGAAATATACTTCCCGAAACCCCAAAACAAAAATTAAGGGGGAAAAAATCCGACCAATGTTCCATTTGACACGTTAGGACAATTCGGTCCTAGTTTGAAATTTTACTGAAAAGTGGAGCTGTCACCAAAACTCGCCGAGCTCACCATTACTGCCCTTGAAATACCCTCACGCGCACCGTGCTTCTCTGCAGGAGCGCTTTTCCACTAGGCATATGATGCGCTGCGGAGAAGCGAGATGCACAGGGATCGCAGTGTCCACTCTGCGGATGTCGCTTTTCCGGAGTGCTCAGGTGCCCGGTAACAAGTGCACCCAACGGAACTATCAATCCATTCAGATGGATTACGATCAATGAGAAATATTTCAAAACGTCTGGGTTCTATCAGTGCCCAATACGAGCTTCTTCAGATCGAATAGTAAGCTACTCGAATCCATAATCGAAAATTTCGAAAGCTAAGGATCTGGCAGTAGAACGGAGCCTGAGCTGAGTTTTGGTATTGTGGAAATCAAATTGTTGCGCAATGCTGGCGCCAATTCCTGATGGCGCAAACTGCGCCAGGTCAAGCCCTTCTCACAAAGCTCTCTGCTCGCCATGATTGGTGGTTCCCTCCTCTCCAGCCTTCGCTCTGCTCAAGTGAGGAATAGTGGGGGGCTTTGTGGAAGGAACTTGTCCCGCTATTCTAAACCTGCAGTGGACTATAGCTGCTGTCGTCCATCCTTGCATCGTCAACTTACGATCTGGACAGATGGAGTCTGTGTCCTATCAACAAGGAGGTTATAATGGGCAGGAGGTGGTGTCCGCATTCTCCATACATGGAGCGAACTGTAACGGAAGTAGGCTTAACCATGAAATATCCCCTCGGCTTCTCGGCCGAAAATACGATTCCTTTTCCTATATATTTTTTTCTTCTACTAAATTTCCCATCTTTCATCAGTCTCGGGTAATTTTCATCACGATTAAGAAGCTCAGTTAACGGACGCCGCCATGTAAAGGGGGGCAAACAACCGGGTCGTCACGACATTGCCGCGACAATGGGGTTGTGGCGTCCTCACAAATTGTCCGCTCAGTTCCTCAGCCAATGAGACGATCCTTTTTCTTTGTCGTTTTCCTTTTACTAAGTTTCCCAACCACAGTCTCGGGTAATTTTCATCGCAATCAGGAAAGTCAGTTAATGAACGTCGCCTTGCAAATATGGGGCAAACTACCGCGTTGCCACGGCAATGCCGAGGCAACGCGGTTGTTAGGCCCATATTTACATGGCGTCGTCCACTGAACCGGTGTCGAACAGGTGAGATTTGGAGCTCAACACATGCCTCATCAGTAGGAAGTCGGCGTGTGGCGGACTCGATTCCGTGCCGGGGGCGTCGTCTATTCGTCATAGCGCGGCTTTGGAAACCGAGTGTGTCAGTCGTTGTATACGCACGAACACTGAGAATGGCACCGCGGGTTGAGAAAGCCGTTCAAGCCCTGCTTCGAGCAGGTATTCCTTTCCCTCCGCCGTGATGAGAATGCGCATTCGCATCGAAACTTCTATTGTTCGCCGATCCTATCGAGAGATGCAGCCGCGACAGCGGGCAGACGAAGCAAACCGCAGGTTGAGCGGCGAGCAGACGATGGAAACTTGGATAAGAGCACGTCGGTGGCGTCGGTGCGCAGGTCTGTCCGGGATTGATTTCTTTTAAATCGATGGCATTATCGAGCTACTACTAAAGATTTTCAGCGATGTATATTCTGGCCTCCTAATGCGCAGTAGGTGTGCTCAGTAGACCATTTCAGCTCACTGTGCTTGCACCCCGTTGCGCCACACGTATGCGGAGTGGCAGTACACACTCCTTCACATTCACACCGTCTTCAAAGGACCTGACGACCTTGACGTCGTCCTAGAAGTCGTCCTAGACGTCGTCCTAGAGGTCGTTATTGAGATCAATCCAGAGGTTGTCCTATGCGTCATCTATAACGTCGTCCTCTAAAACGTCGTCCTTTAGGTCTTCCTAGAGGTCCTTAAGGTCGCCCTAGAGGTCATCTTAGAGGTCTTTCTGGATGTCGTCTTTGTTGTCGTCCTCGACGTCGTCCTAGACAACGCTAAGGACATCTAGGACGACGTCCTAGACGTCAAGAACGCATAGGACGGCGTCAAGGACTGCGTGTAGTAAGACGTAGAGGACGACGTTAAGAACGCCGTCTAGGACGACCTCAAGGACGACCTCTAGGGTGATCTCAAGGACGACAAGGATTTAGCGTCGACCTGGAGGACGTCGCTAAATTTAGCGGGGAGTTTCTCTGCTAAATATGGCGAAAAAAGTTGACGTCACGACCTATGCACCGCTTCAGGTATACCCCGCAATATTTGTTGGTGTGCAACGATAAATGCTATCGCATTCATAGATAATCACCCCTGTGGTTTCCACAAATTTGCCTCGACCATCAATTTGCCGCTCTGTAATTTTTTTCCGGCGTCTCTGAGCGAGACATTATGCCGGGTCCTGGGGTATTTAAACGTCCTTGCATATCAATGGTATTACATAGGACAGACAGTGCAATAGTATACAGTTGCATATTGCCGTGTAGGTTGTCTACAGCTGTTTCCATCTCCCAGACACCTCGCAATGAAAGAGGTATTGTAACGAAGCAAGCTTTACGAGGAAACAACGAAGACTCGTAAGAACAAAGCACGCTAGCGATTTATTAGAGTCAGTGGTGGTACATTAAAGACAGTTCAAAACCAGTAGATCGAATTTTCGATCCTTTCAACAAATAATGCGACAGTGCCTATGGTGAGAATATTGATGCAAATCAAAATGTACCATTCAAGCCAGTTTTCGCAATCTGCACGCCGCGACAGTTTATATGAATATAATTAGACGACGCATCTCTATTAGAAAAATAATTTCCTTTGCAAATTTGATATGGGGAAAATAGTTGTCGCGCGACTAGAAATGCCTGGCGCATGTGCATTACGCAAGTGCGCCGAACTTTCGATGTTACGACGCCTGAATAGAACGTGCAACGACAGAACAAAGACTTGTCACTTGACTTGCACTCGCGTCTTCGTGTTTGTACGCTTTGTCATTCAGCAATACGAGAAAGTCACTTCGTTGTTTTTTTTTTTTTTTTTTTTTTTGCGTTAACTGGCACGACGGACGAAACGTCTTACTTCAAGAACTCTATACATCAAGGGGATAGCTGTCTACGCGCGAAGCGATCCTAGGAAGGCTTACCTACACCAGCTAAAATTCCCTAATTCATCAACTGTGTGGGGTAAGGAATTGTAATCTTCCACTTACTTCTGGAACCAAGGCCCAGTCCACAAAGTCGAGCTAAGCGGGAACTTTAGGAAACATCAGTGTAGTGTATATACAGTTGCTTAGAGCCACTAAACGAGCTGCGCTTTGAGTATCGGCACTCTGTTCCCCGACATTGTTGTGGGCGCCGCCATTTTGGTGCTTGCGCAGAGCAGACGCAACTGCCGATCGTCATGATTCAAAAGTGCGACTTCCTCAGCAATAGATTCGGTGTTAGGAAGCTCATGTAATATTGCTTTGCTCTGTCGCGAGCTGTTTAAACATCTGTGGAGGACGGAAAAGCGTTTCCTGTGATTTCAGATAAAGCTTCAGATAACTGGCAACCATGATCTTAAGACACAACATGGCCAAGTGTGGTTACTCTGAAGCGTAGCTTATTGAGTGGCACTACAGTTGCTCCAGTGTAGTGCATCCGTCATCCAAATGAAGGTATACTACTCTGGCTAGAGTGTACTAGAATGAGAGAGTGTGGTGACCCAGCCTAGGTTTTTATCGGAGGCTATGAAGTCACGCGTGGGCAACGAAGAAGTGGACTGCAGGGGCGGATCCCAGGGGGGGGGGGGGGGGCGACGGGGGGCGGCCGCCCCCCCCCCCTCCCAAACAAAGTCGACTTCCCCCCCCCCACCCCCCTTCTCGGAGGGCAATTTGCCATGGGTGGACCCCCGGTGCACAAGAAAGAATGGGAGAATAGTATCCTTACAAATTTTCCGCCCCCCCCCCCCCCAAAAAAAAAAAAAGAAAAAAAAGAAAACGGAGTTCTGGATCCGCCCCTGAGGTGGAGTCGCTGTTGTATGTTGGCTCTGTCACGTCATTGTTGTGACGGCGCGTTTCTCAGAACCCGAGAATCAGATGCGAAAACACTTTTCGGCGCTATGATATTCTTGCGCACACAGGTTAACGTAGCAATTAACCGCCCAAAATAAACGGTGGTAAAAGCCCCCTTTTTCTTCTGATCTCTGCGATATCGTTCTGTGGGAACGCCGGTTTGCAAGCGATGCGGAAGATGGCGTCCCGATCGTTTCGTGTGTAACGCGTCCACAGCACGGCCATTTCGTTGCACTCCCTCTATTTTAGCACGCCCTACTCTTTCGTTTACAACACACTGCCGGGGATCCATATCGGCCCATGAGATCGTTATTTGTTTAAAAAGTTCCCCGGGATTGCTTCCGTCTCCGGTAGGTGGCCTCTTTCGAATCTTTCCTTCTCTCCTATTCTAGAAACAGAAAACGGCCAATTGCGGCTTCGCTGCATGGCAACAGACACAAGGACACAAAAGTGTGGAAAATTCGCAAAAAAAAAAAAAAAAAAAACATCTCATAAAAAATAATAATTTATATTATTCCTAAGCAATTGTGTTGTGAAACGTTCAAGCTTAATCGCTCAGCGGTTACACTATATACTCAAGCACGTTGATGTTAGTCCGTGTAGTGTGGTATTCCGCCAAATTCAGAAACCTCACTCAAACTACACTCACACTTAAGGGCCGCTCCACTTCCTCGAGGAAGGCTCGAGGGCCGGCGCTGGCCAATCGCGAGGACGGACCCGCCGTCGCGATTGGCCAGCGCCGGCCCTCGCGCCTTCCTCGAGGAAGTGGAGGGGCCCTTAAGTGTGAGTGTAGTGTGAGTGTAGTTTGAGTGAGGTTTGAGTGAGGTCTAACATCTTTGCTCACGCTGTTTATTACCGAGATTCCGCGCAGCTAAACGCCTACGTTCACGGAGCTCTTCGTGAGATAACTTCACGCGTACCGGAATATCGCGATACCGCTAATCACAGTCAGCGCGCCCTCGCTCAATCCCGTGAACACCTCCTCACCCACCCCTAGCCACGTGACCTCCCGCGTTAGCCAATCAGCGTCGAGCTCCCTTCGTTCCTCCTCTCTCCTCGTCAACCAATAAACGTCGAGCTTCGCGGTCGCTTTACTTTTTGGACTCCACGAATTGCTGGGCAACTATACTTCGTTTCACCTTCGGTCCGAGCGCGGCCAATGTTATAAGCCGAAGGGCCAATCAAACAGCGTAAAAAGCGCAACGTCATGGCGTGCTCTCTGCGCTTGACTAGTCGGCGGAGGAGCAGTGCACAGGGCGAATACCGGCTGGTCCTATCAACTACAGAGAGCACGCCATGACGTTGTGCTTCTTTCGCTGTTTGATTGGCCCTTAGGCCCATAACATCGGCCGCGCTCGGACCTAAGCTGAAACGAAGTATAGCCAAAGACGTTCCAAAGCTCGTCGTTTTCTTGCGAACGCACTGATTTCGTTTTCGCTCCTCGCCGACATCGTGCCACTGGGAGGTCGAGCTACCAAATAGACAAATAAATCAAACCGCCGGGCTATGGTCATACAAACATGGCTGACGGGGCCGCTCTGTCACCGTGCCTCAACAAGGTGGCGTGCGAAAGAAGAAAGTCTGGTCACCTGCATGTCGATCACGGCTGCACAGACTCACTGGTGAAATCAGAACATTTGACAGGGGTATACGATGGGAAATCTGTTAAATATAAGAAGATGCGCTCTAAGCTATATAGCCTGAGGTATTCACCTTCAGGAAACATATATCATCGTTGGACCTCCACACACGACCCTCGATGATATGGGTGTCAGCATTTACAAGCGCCATCCTGCGACCGGGCAATAAGTGTACTCATGCGAGCTCTACAGAAGCAAACGTAGGGTGATGGTCCTAGATCATCATCAATTGCCCCGATGATCAGTCCAGAATTATTTGTCTTTATAGATACCGCATGCCCGCTTAGAGCTCTTCTCCACCACCCCTTTCTTTGTCCCCCGATAAACCTGATGCTCGCACGTCACCCAGACACCAGGAGGCGCTGCGGTGCTTTGCTGATTTGGTCACGCTATCCGTCATTCGCGTTTTCCAGCTCCAGACAGCGGGCAGTCCAGTTTAAAAACTGGCGAACCTTTATATATTGCCGGTAATTTTTCGTATAACTAATTAACTGGGACGAATAGGTTAGTTTGTTTCGACACAAACATAGTTTTCTTGGAAAGATTTACACCAAAAATGTTCAAATACTCTGAAAGATACTTAGCAGATGGCGTTTGGGAGATCATTGTCCAGGCGGCCACCCTGAAGCCACGTGGTAGCGCTTACGCAGCCTGAAAAGCTGGAAAGCGGAGGTATGATTGGAAGCGTTACACGCACAACGCATGCCCGTCAACATTAGTCCACGATTGGTGTCACCGACAGCAGATGGAAACTTTCCAACATTCAAAAGTTGGAAAACGCGGGAAAAAAAAAAAAAAAAAAAAGATTCTCAGCCAATAAGCAGCGGGTATGGCAAACAACAAATTCAAGGGCCCGTTCTGACAGACAATAAGAAGGCACCCGCCAGGGCCGTACGTGTCTTCCCACGGTAGCCACCACCGAGGACAAGATGGCGGCAAATGTCACGGCGTGCCGACAGGGGGCCCGGACTACCAGAGGTCCGGGTTGGTGTTTGGCGGTCTGACGGGGATCGTTTTGACGATCTTGTCCCTGTCCCGCTGCTTTTGCAGTTCATGGAGCTTGCGCTCCTTGCGCTTGTCTGTGATCCACTTGACCGCTTGGACGCCGTAGTCCAGGACGTCCAGAAAGGACACGCCGATCCAGATGCCGATGAAGCCGCCCATATAGGAGAACAGCTCGATTTGCTACGGCAGACAAACGAAAGCATGCCTGCATTAGCACGCTATAGAATGAGCACTATGGTGCCCGGAACGCGTCTTCCACTGGTGCGTTTCGCGTCCGATCCTTCTCATGCAACAGATGATGTCACAGGAGGCGGAGTGTCACGTTGTCGGACGTCGCGATCCTGGCGGTTGGGCGTAGAAGTTCCGGTAGGAAGTACGCGCGAACTCGAGAGTCGCTGTCATCGCGGGGTCCCAACTCCTGGTTGCCGAAGCTTCCGTGGTGCTGTGAGACCGCCAGGATCGCGACCGGCGACAACGTGACACTCTTATGACGTCATAAAGCGGAAATCGAGAGACCACATTTCTTAGGGCGAGGTACACAGACCAGTCAGAGACGCGTTCCAGGACCCATAATAAACGCAAACACACGCTGCATCGGTGAGACGGAGCTCACCGTTAGCAGTGTTCTCTAACGCGCATGCGCGCGCAATATGGCCCGGGAAACGTGAAATTTCCGAACCAGTAGTCTTCACACACTACACGAGAGGTCGCTATAAGCACTTGCAATAATTGCGCGTGCGCTCCCCCCATCGTGTTTTGTGGTTGACCTCGAATCTTGATTGACGTTAAAAGACCGACGTCACCAAGTGTTCTGTGAATGCGTGACGCCGCCATAGCTTAAAGGCCGGTTCAGACACTTGCGTTTGAGTGCGTTTGACTGCGTTGCGGCGAGAACTGAAAGCGAGTCACCGGCACATCTGTGCTTCGTATGAAACGTGCAATCCAATTCAAGGAATCTTCTTGGCACGCGATATAAGCAGCAGGGATGTCCTGGTGTCTCGCAGCCGCAACGCAGTCAAACGCAGTCAAACGCAACTGTGTGAACCGGGCTTTAGTTCACAGGAGGCAAGTGGCAGTGCACGAGACGGCTCGTGCTGTCTTGTGCACTGAGCGCGCGGAGCTCTACCGAGGTTGTTGCACGTGCAAAAAGACTAGACACTTGCGTTTGACTGCGTTTGACTGCGTTGCGGCTGCGAGAAACCAGGACATCCCTGCTGCTTATATCGCGTGCCAAGATGATTCCTTGGATTGGATTCCACGCTTCATACGAAGCGCAGATGTGCCGGTGACTCGCTTTCGGTTCTCGACGCAACGCAGTCAAACGCACTCAAACGCAAGTGTGTGAACCGGCCTTAACGTTACCGGAATGCATCGCGGCAGCGGTGGGGTAGCCAAACCGGCCCGCAACTCCCAAGGAGGCGACGCAACCCAGCGGTAAAGACGCGCTACAAAACAAATCTGGAGTGTTTTCTTTTCTGGGAAGCACTTGCGGGAGCCAGTCGCTGCTGTCTACAGAGGAAGCTCGGCGAATGGAGAGGCTAAACTATAGGTTTACACCTTTGAAAAATCAGTCTGCGCTGTGACATTGAGCATGGTGCGTTGCGGTAGTATGTTCCATATTTCTCAAAATGCGTAGCGTGGCCTGGCGGCCGACACGTGAAAAAGAGTACAGCGGATCAAAGACACGCCGTTGGAGTTGCGAATAAAACCGGGACGCCCATGCATACAATTTGCGATTTTTTTTTTGTGCGAAATACATAGTTTGAGATATATAGACCTTTATAAAAAACGACGAAACCAAAAACTTCTTTAGTGAACTCAAGAAACGCATTAGGGGAGACGGAATGAGTATTGTATTGTACAAAAGCATAAAATCGTCATTTGAGGTTCATTAAAAAAAAAGGGGGGGGGGGGGGGGGGGGTAAAACTAGACTCGTTCACTTACCTCGTATTTTGCTCTGTGACGGTAGGTGATCCGGTTTAGGGTTCCGTAGATGAGGTAAATTCTGGTTAGGTTCATGCTGGAATACAAAATCAAACGCAAGGGGATGGGCTCTGGCCGTCCACAAGAGAGCTGGAATGCGAGTAAAATTAAGCCAGCTCCGACTGGTCATAACTAGTGCCACAAACTAAGTCACGTCTATAGAGTATCGGCATTCCAATCTCCCATTTTCTTGTAGAATTTGCCATTTTGGTGCTAAGTGCAGGGCGGCTGCAATTGGTGGTCGTTACGGTTCGAAAATCCGATTTCTTGAGCTTCAGATACGGCGTCCAAGACGCTCAGCCAGTGGCGTCACTTTAGGAAGGGGGGGGGGGGGGGGGGGGGGGGCGGTCGTGGCGGGCCACCGCACCAGGGGGGCTATGTTGCGCTTTTTGGACTCCCAGGAGACTAGGGAGAGGGAAGTGACGTCAACAACGCAGCAAATGCAGATTGGATGTCGATTTTGTTTTCTTCTTTCAACATCCAATCTGCGTTTCTCTAGTCGTTGACGTCACTTCCCTCTTCCAAGTCTCCTGGGAGTCCAAAAAGCGCAACATAGCACCCCAGGTGCCGCTGACCCTATATAGAGTGGCTCTAGCTGACCCCAGTGACGCCACTGTGCTCAGCCGATGTCATTTTGCTCTGTCACGGACTCTTTTAACTTTTCTGGAGGACTTGAGACCGTTTTGTTCGATTTCAGCTAAAGCTTAAAGATAACTGGCAACAGAGAACTCGGAAGCGTAGCTTCTTCAGTGGTTCTAAGCGTAACGGTTCGGGGATACGCGCATGCGCAGAATGTCCTTCGTGCATTTCTAAAGACAGCATCCGATCGAGTCGCGTGTACGTGTTCCCTTTCTCGTGACTTTCTTGGCGTGCAAACTATATGGTTCTCTAAAGATCGGGCTGTCGCAAATTCCACTGTGAGGTGTATACTATCTTTTTTTTCTTCTTTTTGTAATATTTGTCGCAGTGGTGCCGTAAAATGGAAGTTCATGAGTGTAGTTTCTTACCGAGCTTCCTGGAACGTAGTAATGTTTATCCTGCTGTACTTGTCCCGTTCCTGAAAGAGAGACCACCAGACTGAACAGCAGCAACAAAAGCTATCTTCCATCACAAACATTATGAAAAGTTAACGAAAGAAGGTCACCAGCGAGGGCCGACTTTCGTGTTCTTGAGCACGGTCTCAAGACTGGACATAAGAAAAGACAAACGCCAAACAGAACGTCTCGTGTCGCAATGTTCGACTGAAGATCAGAGACCAGCTAGTTCGCCCGCGTGCCTACCATTCCTTAGGATCTCTTACTTTTTTTGTAGTAAAATAAATGATTGAGTGAAAAACCAGTAGTGGTGAGGAGTGCATTGGTAGATCACTGGTGCACACTTGAAGGTCAACAACGTGTACTGTATTCATTTCCCCCTGTTTTCATCCGTCTCCTTTCGTCCAGAACTGCACGAAAAACACGTGACCTCAGCGGTGAGGTCTCCAAAGCTCAGCAACTCGAGGCGCCACAAGCTTAGCTGCAAACGAAGTAATATCCGGCGGATAGGTTCGTCTGCTCTCTGCGTACCTTGGGCGCTTACCCGCCAAATGCGCCTACGCGCTTTTGTTTTCCCCCGACCTCAGCCAAAGACTGCTGGCGCTTGTCTGCCTCGTCATCGCTCGTTTTTTGCACGTTCTCTATGCTGCCCTTTATTCGCGTGCCCCAGATTCAGGTCCGATGCGCCAAAATACAAATTTCGGAACACTTGCTCGCCGTCCGATACACGTGAGAGATCAAACCGCCGGTGCCAGGAAGCCTCGTACAAGAGCTTGTTGACGCCAGTTTTGTGGAGAATCGAATGCCAGAGCACGGAGCCTTTGAAGCTCTCATGGTCATGAATGGGCATGCAACTACGGTGTAGGCAACTATGGCGCACAAGGTTGATTGTTCCTTGCGAGTTATTGTATCAGAAAGAGACACCTGGCAAAAATCTCTGGCATTATTTTTACAAATAAGACTTAATTTATTAATATTTGATGGTTCCTTTTTGGTAAGAAACGCATATGAAGTCGTCAGCTTCCTACAAGAACACTTGTTTTTGGCGCTCTATGGCCTTAGTAGCTTTTGCGACATAAACATCAAACCAACCAACCAACCATCAAGGCCACAGTGCCAACCAATACCAGGCTTTCTCAATCGACATCAAGGACCTCTACTATGCTTTACCTCGGGCACGCCTCTTAGAATGCATTGACTCGTATGGTGCCGTAGCCTTCCAAAACACCTCAGGACCTTCCCAAAGCAACTTCCTTGAATTGCTCAGGATTTACCTCAAGTCTACCTTCGCATCTTGGAACGGTAACACCTACCTTTAAAAAAAGGGAGTCTTCATCGGATCCTGCATTGCGCCGATTCCAGTGATCTATTCCTCGCATACCACGATAGACTGCTTCAAAAGTGCTTAGATTCATCGACTGTGGTAAAGGTGTTTCGCTACGTTGATGACTATTTGGTGCTCCTTGACACCAACGAAAATGATTCATGTGCCCAACGTGCTAGTCAAGTTTAAAACATGTGAAGACCGAGATCACACATGAGCTTCCAGAGCTATAGGATCCTTAAGATTTCTGGACTTCGGATTGTCTCTTCAGCCCCGTCATGTCTTTTAGTGGTATGATCCGAGAGGGAAAAAAACACTCCTCAATTATGACTCGGCGCATTCAAAACTGGTAAACAAAGGCATAGTCAATCAATGCTTAAAAAACTTATTTTCAAGTCCCGCCCGCATTCAGGTCAACAAGCTTCGAAGGACAAGTATCTAGCACACTAAGTGCGCAATATCCTTCACATCTGTTAACTTTAGTCACCGAAAGTCTCCTTAAAGGGGTGATGCAACAATTTTTCTACTTTGCGCAAATACCGCTTAGAACGGATCCCTGACGTTAATGACCTATGAAACACGCGTTCGTTTTTCACCCCACGCAATAGAAGTCCCAGTAAAAAATTAAGGAAAAACGAGCAGCGTTCACCCCCTCAACTCGAAGCCAGAACAAGTGGCCACGTGATCTGGAGCCGATTATATGCCGCCAATGTTGATCATAGCCACGCGCTGGGGTTGGCAAGGCAGAGGACACGCGCTGAGTTCCAGACATTGTTATGGCTCGGCTATTGTCGTCGTTGCAGCGATTGGACACCGGCCACTACCCGAATGCTTCTCGAGCTATCAATTATCACGAGCCCAAATCGAGTGCTCACGCAATGCTCGGGTCCAATCTATGAGCCGCATTTAAATATCGTCCCTGGAGGATGCTGCTACCACCAGGGTACGTCATCAAAATTTGCGAAGGAGAGATTGAAAGAAAACGCTCGCTTTTCTCTTTGAAATTACACCGCAACAAAGAGGTTTCTTGGGCAGTGGCGTTGCGTGCGAGTGTACTTGGGTCCCACTAGTGCCAGTAAGCTCATACAAAGTGAAAAACGCTCAAAACGAATATCGTTGCATCGCCCCTTTAAAGGGCCCATGAAACGAGTTTTGGGCTGAAATAAATCAATTTATATTGGGATTTTACTAATAGCACATCGTTCAGTGGGCCAAAAGAAAAAAGGTAGAAAGTCAAAAGCCTGACTTTCGGTACGAACATTTGAAAATATAGCGGACTATTTTGTACCTTCTTGCCTTCGAAAGCTCTCCGCCTTTTCACTATGATACATCCGCGGTTCTCAAAGCGCGTCAGCGGTTCCAAACTGACGTCAGCCGAGCCCAGCTCACGCATTGGACACGAGAATCGCGTCACTCGGACGTATGTGCTCGTCAACAATCAATCCGTCGACGAATATTTGGATTCGCGTTCGTGGCCAATGAGTGCCCTGACGGAACTTATCGTCACTGGCGAATGACAAGTTCTATGGTGTGCATAAAAAGCACGGTGGAAGCTAGGAGTCATCGCACCGGTGCCGCAGAATGTCACGACGACGTGATTTCACAATTCGCATTTGAGTTGAGGATTAAAGCTAAGGAGGAAGAAGTAGAAAAATCGTTTCATGACCCCTTTAAACAAATTTAAAAAAAAAAGTGAAATCACTCTCCGCAAGTCACGCGACAGACACAGTAGCCAAAGGCCAGTAATCATCCCCTACATTCATAACATTTCCCATAAGGGGTCATGGAACGATTTTCCTACTTCTTCCTCCTTAGCTTTAATCCTCAACTCAAATGCGAATAGACCGATCTCACCAAGCGTTCGGCGCGTGCGTGACGCCGCCATAACTTTAGTTCACGGGAGACAAACGGCAGTGCACGAGAGGGCTCGTGCCGTGTCGTGCTCTACACGCGCAGAGCTCCAGTGAGTTTGTCGCACGTGCAGAAAGACTAAAGGCCGGTTCTCACATGCAGCGAAGCGCTGATGTAGCGCTGTTCACGTGCCGTCAGCTACTTATCGTCTGCCACGAGCAACTGTTTTGACGGTGCGAGACCAAGCTGGTGAACGCTCCCGTCAGCACGCGATTAGCGCGAGGTCAGCGCTATGCTTGTAGCGCTCCACTGCATGTGTGAACAGGCCTTACCGCTCATTCACACTGGAAGCGGATCCGCGTTCGCAAAGCGGTTGCGAACGCGGTTGTATAGACGCTTTCAGGCAGCTGTGCATGGGCGCCGCCATAACCGACCTTCAGTTTTTGTTTTTTCTTATTACCTTCGCTCCACTGCATCATTACCACAGTAGGTCAGGTTAGGGTGCCTTCATGTGCGCTTTGCTTAGGGTGGAGACATCTGGCCATTTTGCCCCACACTTTTATTTTTCTTTTTTGTTCAGAAGCGCGTGAAAACGCGTGTCCCTGCACGCGTTTGTGGCGCTGACTGTGCTGTGGCGACATTTTAGTTTCGTCGATTTCTTTGTATTTTACCCGTGAGCGCGTGCTGTCGGCATCGGGTACTACAAAGGGTGGCATCACCGTTACTAGATCAACTCAGTTATGGAACTTCCCATAGACGCTGTACATTGGAGGGGGTCCGAAACCGTGTCCGATTTTTTTGCAGCTAGGTGGCGCTGCCGGCGCATTAATCCACGCGTTTTCGTCTGCTACTGCTCCGCGGCTGCTTTTGAGTCCCGACTCCTCTCGAGGTTCAGGATGGGTGTGGGTTAGTTTTTGCCCTTTCGCCAGTAAAAAGTAAAAATGTGACTACCAACAGCAGCAGAAACAATTTGAAAGTTGTCTGCTGCTGTTATCCGTAAGAAAGGCCAGAACCGCGCCGTCAATGATGATGATAGCGAGTATTAATGCGGAGCGCGCGCCCTCTAACAGGCGCCACTCAAAGGGACCCCCCTCCGGAGCGGAGTTCCAGAACTGAGTTGTTCTAATAACGTTGGGTGGCATCACCCTAAACAGAAGGACATTGAGGCACCCTAGGTCAGCTTACTTATTACCAGCTGAACGTTAGGAAAAGCGACGGAGAGAGATCCAGTACAATTGCACGCGCACTCGATGTCATCGAGTGCGCGTGCATTTGTACTGGATCTTTATACAACCGCGTTCGCAACCGTTTGCGAACGCGGATCCGCTTCCAGTGTGAATGAGCGGTTAAAGGGATTATCCGGTCAAATTTCGTATTCATGAAAACATTTAGACCTCATTGTCAATGGCTGTAGGAGCATCTTTCACGACAAATCTGAATTTTGTGTGCTTCCCTGGAGGAGTAAACGTATTTTAACCCAAGCGTGCATAAACGGCGTTTTCCTCTTTCACCTTCAGGGAAGCGGAGTTTCTGAGGTAACATCAGGCAAAGAACGCGCCGAACTGAAGTGCACTTCGAATTTTGTCCTCCGCGTGAGCGGTACGACGTGGTTCACCCTCGCTGCTGCGCTAGATTTTTTTTTTTTTTTTTTTAGAATGAAAGGGTATTTTTGTTGTGCGGTACGTTGTCACGCTCCACACTTCTCCGCGACATTTACAGTGGCGAGTAATATGGAATGCTGCGGTGCGTCGGGAGCACTGTGTTCCCACGGAGGAATGAGGCATAGGCATGGGAGTGCAGCCGTTGATACTTGCGAAATTCGGCATAGAGTTTCGTTCAATTATCCGTCGTTGATTACACTAAATTGGGGTGTCGTTTAATGGAATAAAAATGGCCTATGTTAATCATTAGGCTCCCACCAGGTAACCATCACGAAATCTTAAGAACTTCCGGTTTGCACCGGACAATCCCTTTAAAGTTCCCTCAATGCATTGCGGCAGCGGTGGCGTAGTCAAACTGGCTGGTGAGATCGGTCTATTGGGAAATTACGTTGTTGTGACATTCTTCGGCACTGGTGCGATGACTCCTAGCTTCCACCGTGCTTTTTTGCACACCATAGAACTTGTCATTCCCCAGTGACGATAAGTTCCATCAGGGCACTCATTGGCCACGAACGCGAATCCGAAAATTCGTCGACGGATTGATTGTTGACGAGCGCATACGTCCGAGTGACGCAGTTCTCGTGTCCAATCCGTGAGCTGGGCTCGGCTGACGTCAGGTTGGCACCGCTGACGCGCTTTGAGAACCGCGGATATATCATAGTGAAAAGGCGGAGAGCTTTCGAAGGAAAGAAGGTACAAAATAGTCCGCTATGTTTTCAAATGTTCGGACCGAAAAGCTGGCTTTTGACTTTCTACCCTCTTCCTTTTGGCCAACTAAACGATATGCGATTGGTAAAGTCCCAATTTCAAATCATTTATCCCAGCCCAAAATTTGTTTCATGGCCCATTTAAGAAGACTGGGAACCGCGCAAATATCGATGCGGTCTTTTCAGCCCTGAACAAACTCTCAGGTTTATGTAAAAAAAAAAAGTTAACGCCTTACCAAAAACTATTACAGGCTGCGCAAGAAAGCACAGAATCCCATACATCCCTTACTCAGAAGGAGTAGTTTATTCTTTCCCCTTTCATGCGGCAAACACTGCATAGGACAAACTGGAAGATGTGTGTTAATGACAGATTAAGAGAACAAAACAACAACACCCGAATAGCTAACTCAGGACTTTTGGGCATTCACTGCCGTGACTGTGGGTGTACTGCGGACTTCAATAGTACCGTAATTGGAAAGAACTATCACCAATTAACACGTCAGATCATTGAGGCAGCTAACATCATGAAAATAAATTATAGTACTTGTGTTAGTAGTTCGTCTTTAACGCTTAGTGAAAAATAGTTGTTGTATCTTGACACTCGAGGGTAATATTTGTGATAGACATTGCCATTTGTTTGGTACAGAAGACAACAAAGCGAGATATAATCAATTGTCATACGGGTAAACGAAAAAAACAAGACGAAAATTCAAAGTGGATTGTAAGTTAGCGTTACGCACGTGATCTTTTTTCCGGTGTGGGGGTTTCTTCAGTGTGAGTGAGTTTAATTTTGCGCAATTTCCTACATGATGAGTACCCAACTCGCCCAAGCATCCATCCTGTCAGTGTGTTTAGAATTCCTGTATAGGCTCCCTACGGGAGCCAGAGTTGCGCGTTCATCCCCGTAGCGCCGTCTTTCCTGCACGGCATTTGTAGCCTGCTCCTCACTTGACTGATTTCGGCGAATAGCGGCGCCGCGCGTTCGAGGCGCGCGGCATGCTCAAAAGCAGGGGGAACGTACGCCGGGGCGCGTGCAACGTCTACTTTCTTGCACGGCATTTGAGTTTGCTCCTCACGTAAATAGCGGCGCGGCGGCACTTGGAAAACAGACGCGCAACCCTGGCTCCCGTAGTTCAGCCCTTCAAGTTTTAAAAATAGCGCAAGGTGGGTCAGTGCAAGAGGCACGTGCAACGTGCAGCCCCTGGGAAGAACATGGCGGCAAAACGCAGCGCTGAGCTAGGGCTCATTCACACTGGAAGCGGATCCGCGTTCGCAACCGCTTTGCGAACGCGGATCCGCTTCCAGTGTGAATGAGCCCCTAGAGTGTACTATTGGCGACGTGAGTGAACGAAAGCGTCGCTGTGGTCGGCCCGCCACAATTGGCCGAATGCTGACTATGACGTCAGCAAAGGGTGTCTCATCGACGGAAATAAGAGGAGTCTAAGAACTTCGATTTTGACGGTGTTGGCAGTGTTGCTTTGAGATCGCTATGATTTCAGGCTTCCACCATGCCCATTAGAAACACCATCGAACTTGTTGTTCACAAGGTAACGACGTCACGAAAGGTAACCGACCGAGGGCGCCACCGAAACATCTCACCGCTAATAGAAGGTACGAGTGGGACGAGCTATTGGCGACGTGCGCGATTGAAAGTGTCGCTGTGATCGGCCTTCCACGATTGGCTCAGTACTGACTATGACGCCAGCAAAGGATTTTTCTTCGACGAAATAAGATGAATGAAAGAACCTCAATTTTCACAGGTGAAAATATGAAGTGGTATTTCAAGTGGTACCTCTTGCTTTTAAGTGGTACCTCTTGCTTTTAAGTGGTACCACTTGCAAGTCAAGTGGTACCACTTGCAAGTCAGGTGGTGCCACTTGCAAACCAAGTGGTACCACTTGGGCCTCAAATGGTACCGCTTGGGTTGCAAATGGTGCCACATGAGCTTCAAGTGGTACCGCTTGGTTGCAAATGGCACCAGTTTGCAAAATCACACATATCACTAGTAAAATAAGTGAAAGCTGTTGCTCAATCTGAAAAAGGTTTCAGATGTCTTAGATATGTTGTTGTTACAAAAAGCCAAATTCTAATATTTTGACAAGATTTCACACATGTATACAATGTGATAGAGGTCTATGCGTAATGATATGCTAATTTTTGCATGAGTACAATATTCTCAAAACACGCGAGAAGAAATCTTTCATACGAGATTCACCAAGCCATTAGAAATTTTGGAAATCTTCCGGCAAACAGTAATGCACATCCTGGAGGTATTTTCTTTAAATTGAAAAATTTGCAACAAGACGTTTCTTGAGCTCGAGCTCAAGAAACGCGTGCAGGGCATGGCGAGTCATGAGCGCTCGTCATCCCTCCACAGCCAATGATAATGCGACATTATCCGACACGACCGCAGGAGAACCAATCACGAACCAAGAAAATAACGAGTCACGCCCATCGTTTCTTAAGCTGTCAATTGCCATGTGTACTGCGTGTACCCGTTGGGGGTGTTGTGTCTTCATTGTTATATTTTCATATATTCGGATAGCTTCGTCTTCTTTGCTATGTGTTCATTCACTTACTTCTTCATCATCATCATCATTTTTGAATAAAGAGTCTCATGAGAGCAGCACAGGTGACTGGACGTTCCTTCCCGACCCGCCGGGTCCACCTAGGACTCTACATTCTTTTGACGACGGGATCGCGGATTCGGCATCAAACCTCCTCAAGACGTTTTGAGTAAACCAGGGAAGTCGGAAATTCCCTGGGAGCGATGGATTTCGCTCTTCGAATGTTTCATGGGGGTATGTGGAGCTCACGCACTGCCCTCGGAATGTCGTCGATACCTGCTGCGCCAATGCCTGGGAGTGGAGGGTCAACCGGTCTTCGACGCATTGCCTTCATCTCGCGCTGTCACTGTGCCGTCGCCAGCAACGACGTCAGCGGCAGCTGCTTCTAGAACTCCGACGAGAGACGCCTACCAATTGGAGGCTGTCGACACCCTCGGCGCGCACTATGAAGTCGTGCAACATGGACCTGGAGCGTCATCGGTTCCACCAGCGTTATCAACAGCCCGAAGAACCATTGTCGGATTTTTAGACTACCCTACGGGACTTGGCAGTTCCGGCCGTTCCGACCAATCGGGGCACCACCATTGGCTTCTATCAAGCAGAAAAAATAATGAAGCAGACCAAACAAACTATGGTAGCCAGAGACTTGGCGCCAGCGATTTGGGGTCGCACGCGACTTGCCCGAACGACTTATGGGGACAAGGTGGCACCGAAGGACAAACAAAAACAAAATCTGGTGGTTTGGAAGGAACTGAGTCGCTTCAAAGTTGGCCTCGTCATAGGTATATGAGTTCAATCTGTTCAGTCATATGGCTGTGTCCCCATGAGCTGTTATTAGATTAGTATTTTTCTGTTGTCTTTGCAGAAATAGTGCAACATTGGAGACACCAGAACAAGGTGCCTGTTCAGCAAGTCATCACTAACATGTCGACAGTCCTGTCACAAAAGATCCAGGACTCCCGAAAAGCTGTGAGGCACCTGGGTGAGGATTTTTAATCTTCATCAGCCCAAGTACTTCTGCTCTACAAGCACTCTCAACTGCAAAATAAAAGTAAGAAAGACTAACATCTGGCTTTGTTTTTGTGCATCTATATGAGAATGGTACCACTCGCAAGTGGTACCACTAGCAAGTGGTTTATTGAACAGGTACCATTTGTAAGTGGTACCACTAACAAGTGGTACCACTTGCGAGTGGTACCACTAGCAAGTGGTTTATTGAACAGGTACCATTTGTAAGTGGTACCACTAACAAGTGGTACCACTTGCGAGTGGTACCACTTGCTAGTGGTACCTGTTTAATAAACGTGCACTTGCAAGTGGTACCTCTTGTAAAAAGTTTCACTTGGGTAGGCGGTGTTGGCAGCGTTGATTTCCGAACGAAATGATTTCACGATTTCACGCTTACACCATGCTAATTTCAGACATCATCGAACTTGTTGTTTGCAAGGTAATGACGTCACGAGAGGGGACTAGAGTTCCCTACGGGAGCCAGAGTCGCGCGTCTGTTTTCCACGTGCCGCCGCGCCGCTATAGGGTGTATTCACTGGCGACCATATCCGTGTGCGCTAATGCTGAGCACGTGCTGATGGCGAGCTTCCACAGTTATTTTGCAACGTGCACCCCGCACCATCAAGAGTGCCGGTCTTGGCAGCCTATTAATCCGAGCTTGTTCTGAGCATGCGCTCTTAACAGTGACCTCAAATATGGCGGCCAGTGAATACCCCCTATTCGCCGAGATCCGATCACGTGAGGAGCCGGATCAAGTGCCGTGCAGGAAAGCAGACGTTGCACGCGCCCCGGCGTACGTTCCCCTGCTTTCGAGCGCGCCGCGCGCCTCAAACGCGCGGCGCCGCTATTCGCCGAATTCAGTCACGTGACGAGCGGGATCAACATGCCGTGCAGGAAAGACGGCGCTATGGGGATGTACGCGCAACTCTGGCTCCCGTAGGGAGCCTATAGACCTTTCCAAAAACTAGCTTGTGGCCGGTGGCATTTTGTGCGTTCGTGCGTATGGCGCGTGCTTTGCTCGCTTTCCGAAGCGACGAACACGCACGTGCTGGGCTGTGAAGATCGCACGCTGGACTGTGATTTTGTAAACATTGGAAAGGTCTATAGACCTTTCCAAAAACGAGCTTGTGGCCGGTGCCATTTTGAGCGTTCGTGCGTATGGCGCGTGCTTTGCTTGCTTTCCGAAGCGACGAACACGCGCGTGCTGGGCTGTGAAGGTCGCACGCTGGACTGTGATTTTGTAAACATTGGAAAGGTCTATACAGGAACTCTAGAGGGAACTATGGGAGGGCGCCTCCAAAACATCTCGCCGCTAATAGGCTCCGCTCATGCTTTCAGTTGCACCTCAAAATGTGGAAAGCGATCAGGTGGAACCAAGCCACTTCGATCGCAGCGGCACCTTCGCTGCGATCAAGCAACGACACAGGTCAAGGTCATATGGGTAATATAGCCCCTTAGGGGCTCTAGTGTATTTTTTTATGATTTTGACGTCAGAGGTAACGTCAAAGCACCACGACACGACGACGCCACGACGTCATCGTCGACGACACGCGACGCCAAGATGCTGTCGTAAGGCCGTCGTTACATCGCGTCACGTCGAGGACGACGCCGTTTGGCGACATCAAGTCGCCGTTTTACCGCGGCCGTGACGTCGCGTTGAGGACGCGACATCAAGTCGCCACTGTAACGCGGTCATGACGTCGTGCGCCACATCGAGGACGACGTGGACGTGGTCGTCGATGCCGAAGTTGACGTCGACGTCCCACGCAATGTCAAACATCGCTATGACGTCACGTTAACGTCGTCGTGGCGTCATCGTGAACGTCAACGTCACGACGAAGTCTTGACGTCGTGTAACGTCGTCGATGATGACGTCGACGTCGTGAAGCTGTCGGGATGGGTTCGTGACGTCGAGTTGCGTCATGTCGACAACGACGTCAACGGACAGACATCAAGCGTCCTTCTGACGTTGCATTGACAAGGACGTCGTCATCCTGACGTCCCGTGACGTGGTCGTCGTCGTCGTCAACGTTGACATCGTCGTCGTTGTCAACGCAATATGACGTCAGAACGAAGTCTTAACGCACGTTGTCAACGTCGATGACGACGTTGACGTCAAGGTGTCGTCCTGATGTCGCATGGCGTTGACGACAAGTCAGGTCGCGGTGACTTTATGTACGTGATGCCTGACGTCGGGGTTGTAAAAAAAATGTAGTCCGGCGTTCTATCGTTTCTATGACCTTGACCAGTGTGCCGGTGTAGCTTGGCGTTGGAACGAAACGCGTTTCTCATAAAAAGCGGCTAATCCGAACCACTTCGCTCGTAGTGCCCGAGAGGGCGCTACGAGCGAAGTGGCTTGGATTAGCCGTTTTTTTTTTCCCCATGCAAAGGTACCACAATAGCACTCGGGTGGCCCCACTCGTCCTTTCTATACTCTGTTTCACCTTATGGTGTACCGCAAGAAAGGCTACAAGCGCGAGCTCCTTGCTCTGGGGCACATCTCGGCGGCACAAGCTTTCGAGGGGGCGCACCTCAGAGCCCCATAGAGAATACATGAGGTCTTTCGCCAACTTAGAAAAATTCTCACATAATAACGGCTGCGCGGATCTTCTTGAAAATTTCGGCTTTAAAGACATTGAAGCATTATCGAGACATTAAATGGAACAAATGTTTTATTATAAATTTGATTATATTCTTAAAAAAATCATGAAAATGGTCAAAATCGGCTAATTCAGCACTCTTACGTTCGGAGCGAATTTACAAAATTATTTCAATGCAAACGAAAAAAGTAATTCATTGAATGTCTTCTAAATTTATTACGGAATCGAATAATATCAAAATTATTCACGTAAGTCGATCTGTTCCGTAACTACAGCGAATATAAAGAACCAAGGTGTCCGCTGCTTGTTTTCATTGTTTTTAAGGTACCTCTCTCTCTCTCGTGAGGTGGCGCTCGCTGTCCACGAAATGCGAAATCGTCCTTTCGGCGATCGGCCGGATCGGCACTGTGCAAGGTGTTCTTCCGCGCGCGCCCGTATCCTGTTTCATTCTGCACGCCGAGGCGTCAGTGTGCGTGTCTCGCATTCCTGGTTATCGGTAAATAGATCTCCGTGTTTTTTTTTTGTTTTTTTTTTCATACAAAGTTTTTTTTTTTTTATTGTTATCTTTCACACTAACGTCCTTCGGCCTTGGAGTCATGGAAATTGGGGATGAAACGTGCACAGAGTAGATCGTTCTTTGCCTCCTTTATATTTTTCACGGACGTCCTGTGACCTCCGTACGGTTCGTGGTCACCGCAATCTGACGCGAGGAAAAACGGGTCGCCTGCTCTGTAGCCAGGGTATTTCTATGGGAGGGTGATAACTCGCTGTTCTTCTGGAAATTCACGTATTGCCCAAAAATGTGGCATGGGTAATGATTAGGGTATGTTTTTCCGGTGTTTATTTTTGACCAAAAATCGGCGCATATTTTTCGACGCTTACTTTTTAAACACCAGGTTATCATGGTTGAACGTCTCGTGACGACGCTTTATGTTTTTATGTAGTAAATAGATTTGTTTTGTGGAGTTAGCAACCCACCGCAGTTCTCCAGCCGTGATGTATATGGAAGGCTGCCATGCAGTGAGGGAAACATGTGACTTCGGTTACCGCGTCTAGTTCGAGGCCAGCGGGGCAAATACAGCAGCGGATAGTGGGGAATTGCGGACGCTGACATGGTCGGTCCCGAGATACAGAACGAGGCGAAGCGCGCTCGCTTTGCATCTACGCTTTGCCTTTGTTCAACTGTTCGTCAGCGTGAGTTGTTTCTGATAAAATGAGTTTGGCCGGTTGTTTCTGAGGAAATAAAGCAAAAGGAAACTAAATATTGTCATTGCAAATGATGTTTTACCAGCTTTTGCGTTTATGGCAGAGAAAACTTGCTATTTTGTCTCACCGGGACCGACGATGTCTGCTTCCGTGTATTACCATTTCGAGGTGACTGCAAAGCCTGGGAAGATGCTGGGCCTTTTCCTCGATATTATTATATGATCTCTATGTATGATGTAGACCGCCTCGATGCTGGTAAGAGCCATCAATGCAAAGTCCTACTTCTCTCCCGCCTGGCTCTGTAAAACTACCAAGCTCGTCAAATACCACAAAAAAGTTGGAGCGTTCAAATACCACAAACAAAGTGGGAGCATCAGTTCTTCTGAAAAAGCTCCTTCAATAGATCTAGAAGCCTTGTCTATGTTATATTATTTTCAACCGCATATAAACGCGACGTTCCACTTGTAAAACGTCCAACAAATGAAAAATGTACGATGGCATCCGTCGTATATTCATTACTTTCATAACATCGTGGCACCTCGTATCCTAATCTTTCCTCGCTCATGTTTCTTTTCGCATTACGGTTGTTACGGCGTCAAATAAAAAAGACGCAAGAGTTATTTAATTACATGCACAAAGCAAGTAATCTAAAAACCGTACAATCTGTGGTTTCAGTCCATCTAAGCTTATGAGTGCACCATGTCATGTAATGAAACAAATAAAAGTCATCGCCAAAATTATTAGAATAGAAAGTGAGTCTAACGTCGGTATCTTCCAGCAAACGTTCGCGCGCCTTCAATACGATTTCTCAATGAATTGCCGCTGTGCCCCTTGGACACACTTTGGGGACCAACACATGTTTACGTCGCTGCCCGAAATCTTGAATCAGCGTGGAGTGCTGCACCACAATAAAATGCAAAACGGTCTCTATAGGCTGGTTCACACAGTTGCGTTCAGTTCCGCTCGAGTACGACGCGTGCCTTTCAAGCTCAGGCATGTCTATGCTCGACGCAACTGTAGCCATAGCAACCTCTGGTTGTAAGCAGGTGTCAAGTGGTTCCAGTCGCAGTCAAACGAATATGTGTGAACCAGCCTTCAATCGCTCCCAAGCGCGTAAGCAAAATTAAAAACGAAAAAAAAAATGGGAGTGGAGCGATCAATGGGATTCATGCGATGGAAATGCATGAGCATTAGTTCCTCCTTACCCCCTTCGTGTCACGTAACACGAAATAATGTAATCCTACGTGATAACGTGACACAGAAACGTTATCTTACGTGATCACGTGACACAAACACGTCATTTTACGTGATCTCGTTACAGGAAATTACGTCATCTTACGTGATCACGTGACACGTCATCTTACGTGATCACGTAACACGTCATCTTGTAAGTCAACCTCTCCCCCACAGCAGCACGCTCCGCACTTCCCGGGCCCGTGCAGTGCTGTAGTCGAAAGCCAGCTCCCTATGACAAGCGAAAGCTTCTGAAATCCCACATTGAGAATACTCGTAAGTAAGCGACCGTCTGTGGAAGCTTCGCACGTTGAGGTTTTTGGTGAGATCGAGCCATCGTGTTCCATTAACTATTGGTGAAGTTATCGTTCAATGAAGCCCTAAAAAAATATGAATGTAGTTGGTATAGACATCAAGATCTAATCACAAATGCGGTTTGACGTCGTTTAATTCACGTGTATGTACAAGTGTAGCACTACTAAATGAGTTTTTTGTGCATACATGTTTAATGGTGAATTCCACTCGTAGATCCGGAGCGCTTTCCAAAATCCGCGAGGGAGGCAAAATTCCGCTCCGTGGGACCCGCTCCGAATCGACGAGGGGAAGATAAACTCGCCTTTTTGGAGCGACCTCCCCCCCACCCCTCCCCATCGCTTCCCCCTCCGCCATTCAAAATGGCCGCTGCTCGAACTTGACAAGCCCACCAACGCCTGAGACGACTGACCTTTCCGACGCAGAAATAACACGCGACACAGGCCGTGCGAAATTATACGTACCACGGCGCTCATGTCACAAATAACGAAGACGTCCGCGCAGTCCGCGTTCGGCACCGTCACATACCTTTCGGCCGCGTCGAAGCGGCGGGGCACGGACAGCGATTGCCAGCGGTGGAGTTCAGATTTCTGATAAGACTTTAATAAACACAGAGGTGACAAACCATCGCTTGCACGGTCGTTGCCTAATCTTTTCTTGCTTTATTGCACGGGAAAACGCCGGCGGAATGCCGTGTAAAAAGGTAAACAATCATTGGCTGCGGAATGAACAGGCCTAACCTTGCGTCTGCCTCCGGCTTTCCTGTCGTTCTTCCTTTCACGATCACAGCTGTCAGCGCTTACGATTTACCACGCTCCACATTCCCGGCTTTGTATCCCTGATCAACGGGAGGTAGAAGCGTTCGAGCCGTCACAATCCCACATAAACAACCGATGCACCCGAACAGATCCAACTCGACGACCCGTCCGGCCCGCCGACCTCGCGACCTCGCCGCGCATGCGCACTGCCGATTTAGAAGGAAATCACGTGGGCCGCTCTGTCAACATCCGGAGAGATCTGTGAAATCCCGCAGAGCAAGTTCGGCGGAGTTTGAGGCGCTCCGTGGAGCGGGCGTTGCCAGAGATCTAGAGGGGAAGATGACCAGCTCGAGCCAGATCTGCGAGCGGAATATGCGCGCTCCAAATGGAGCGCTTTTGGAGCGCTCGAGATCTGCGAGCGGAATTCACCATTAAAAAAGTGTTTGTTATTCGACATAGGCAGTTGGGAGAAGGATGTGTTCAGATTTTTCTTCATGAGCGCAAGTATACTTGACGAAATAAATAGTGACGATTTCGTCGTCCCAGTGGTGAGCAGGTGATTTCTTGCTAAAAAAATAATGACATTTCACAAACCAAGTTTTGTGACATATGCTTTTCCAATGTCTGGCCACTATTTCGGAAACCTTTCAGTCTAAACGAGTATACTTCCGTTTGTTTTTGCTAGCTTAGTAGGGGGTCACAGAGCCTATATTTTTATCTTCCTCTGGGACAGACGTACAGAGTCATACCGCAACACGCGTCTGTGGAACACACAGAGCTATCGCTCTCCTGTTGGCGGTACAGTAGCAGACGACACAACGTAGCTCCGTAGTTTATCGAGAACACGGCTTTTTGCCCTCGCGCACGCAGTCTCCGTGGCGAGGGCAGGGGCGTGGTCGTGCAGCCGCGGCCCGTAGCGCGACCGTTCAGACTAGGGAAATGGTCTTGAAGAACCGAGAAACGGTATCTTGTATATAATAATCACATATCGTTAGTATGTTCTACTACCTAAACCAAATAAATATTTGCAGCTTGTGAGAATATGTTTGCGTGACGATTTACCGTTCGCACTCCTGGTACCCCTTCGGAATGACTTCACCGTATTTTTTTTTTTTTGCTTTTTTGCTTGCAGGGCATTGTAAAAATCGCAAACACGCCAGAGAAAAAATCTTATGAGTACGCGTGATTTTGAGCTTCGCAGCCCTAAAGATGCCCGATAAATGTCGTCCAGCTTGGGGAGAAACTAATCCTTTCTGCTGGAAGTTTGACTAGCGTATGCTGGCAGCTCGTTTCCCGTCTGTTTTGTCTATACTCCGTTTCACCGTAACTTGGCAAACTTCAAAGGTCAGAGCTGCTGTGAGGGAATCACAGTCGCGGAGCAAAGCACGTGACAGCTACTTTTAGGAGCAGTTCTATGGCGCCTGGAGCGCGTATCCGACTGGTGTGTCTAGCGTCCTATGCTGACCATACATCAAAAGTGGTCCCGAAGTGGCACCAAATGACGTCACAGATGCCGGAGTCTCATGCTGCTGCATGTCGCGATCCTGGTGATTCTTCGTAAAATGCTGGCGAAAAGCACAAGCGAACGCAAGTGTCACTATCGTCATGGCGTCCCAACGAAAAGCAATTATGCAATTTGGACGTTTTTGTAATTTGGTACTTAAAATAACTGTATATTTTTTTTAAGAAAGTGAAGACATCATAATTAAATAGGAACTTCCATGCTAAAGCATGCAGTGCGAAGTGAAGACAACTACTTTGTTTTCAATGTCCACGAAAAAGAGGCTATGCAGCATCGATCGTATTGCTTTTTGTTTTTTTTTTCGCACATTATGTGATGTTTTCTAAGACGAAATTACCGACGTAAAAGCGCTGTGGAGACGACATGAAAAACATAATTTTGAAGGGAACCGAGTTTTGTAGTGGAACGGAAAAAAATTAATAATTAACGATTTTTCATGGTAAACACTTTACCTCTAAGTAGAACTTCAACCAAGTAACGGTTACGCGCTTTCATGCCCATTTCAACGAAGTTAAGAGAACGATGTATTGCGTCTTGTGAATACACATGTGGAGCAGCATGTTTATGTTAGAGGCATTGTGTTTAATCGCTGCGCAGTACTTGTCAAAAGAAGGTATTATTTGAGCAGTCTCAACCATTTCCGTCTACGTGTGCTACGAATACAGCAACTCCGTTCGTAGAAGAAGTGATGAGGAAATGGCGTGCCCTTGATACGATTGTGACTATGAAATAAAATGTTCAATCAACCAATAATTGCGACCTGTCCGATCGCCTGGGACCCGGACAACTAATATCGTTCTCTGAAAAGTCCATTCTAATATTTACAAGTTTTGTGGAGTTCATCGAGCGAATAAAAATTTTCCAACAATGAGCTAGACTACACGAGTTCCCGAATCCAACACAGCGCTTTTGAATTATAGCACTCTAGATAGTTCTGCGAACAGTGTATACTTGTGTGCAAATATTCGTCTAACAGTTTTTCAACGTTGGAAAGCATCGGAATGACTCAGAATAACTGCGGAGTTGATAATCGGGGAAGATAAGACGGGAACTTTGGTACTTGGGGAAAACGGACCGTGGGCATTTGAGACAGGGTCCAGGGAAATTGCCGCGGGACAAACGTGCTACAATCGCATATCATCGCTTGGGCCACTGCGGGCGTCCAAAAAAAACCTTTCTTTTCTTCTTTTTTTTTTTAAGGGGGGGGGGGGGGGGAGGCTGATTGTCTTCCTCCTTTGTGGCTTTTGGCAGACGCACAACGAGGTTGGCAGAACGGCAGAACATGCAGGGGATTCATTTTTTTCGATAGATGCGTTCTGTCTATGTATGCGAACATGAAATTTTTTTTTTTTTCGTTTTAGTAGTTAGTTGTCCTTGCCTTGACTCGGGTCCCAGTGGGTGCGTTGTCGTTGTATGCCCACTATTTCTTTCTTTTTTTTTTAGTTTATGGTAGCTTTTGCGCTAATAGGGACAAAAAAAAGTGCCTCGACAAAAAAAAAAAAAAAATAAAAAAAAAAACTTTGGTATTTTTTTTATTAGGAGCGTTTTCAAAGCCCGGAGCACCTCGCCTTCGTTCCCGTGACATGTCGCTCGCTTTCGCGTATCACGCCTCAATTGACCTTTTTCAGAGATCGCTAGGCGCATGCGCCGACTCTGGGAGAGGGGAGGAAAGGGAAAGGCGCCATTTTTGGAGGCTCTCTCGTCCGCTCAGTCGCTCGGACAGTGCTTAGTTAGGCTCGACTCCTCCGCTTTTCTCGCGGCTAGGCTTCATAGTCGTCATGCCTCACCACCATGCAGCTATAGGTTGCACAAATAACAGCAAAAATGGTTCAAACGCAAGATTTTATAGAGTTTCAGCAGCCTTTTGCGGGTGGTGCACGAAAGCACCCGATGTGAAACACCCCGCCCTTTTTGCCCTGCTTTCAAAAGCCTAGGACGCGAATCTTCCGTGTTGGGTGGCTGGGTCATCAGTGTGATGGCGGGACATTCTGCTTTTAACTAAAATACAGTAAATGTGAACATGATGGCAAACCTCAAACTGGTTAGGAAAACGAAAACGTAAAAGGAGACAGAAAAAGAACAGGCAACGTCTCTTGAGGACGTTGCCTGTTCTTCCTTTGCGTTTTCATTTTGCTACCCCAGTTTCAGGTTTAATAACTGAAAACAAGTGTGTTGATGAATAGATACGAATACATGAAAGGATAAAACATCAAGGAAGCACTTCTTGAAAGAAGTCCTGTTTCCGCCCTGTCCTCAATGTTCTCTCCTTCCATGTATTCAAGTTTACCATCATGTTCAACTTACACCAGCTCGCCTGCACTCTGAATATATTTCCGTTAAGATTAAATGTGCACGCGAGGTTGTGTGACGTAATCATGCTGTAGCCGTTCTCAAAGTAAAGAAT
>JABSTQ010005614.1:0-43246 GCA_013358835.2 Ixodes persulcatus | reverse complement strand
CTTGGCTCGCAAGCAGCACATCTCTGAAATTCAATTTTAATGGCATGGGCTTTCGAAATTTATTACGAAAAATGATGCGTCTGTGCCAATATTCCTTTTTTTATTTTAATGCGAAAGCATTAAGGGGGGACACTGGCCCAAAATGCCCATTTTCTGGAAAAAAAGGAGTTTTTCAAATGTTGCATTTTGGCACCTCTAACTATTAATGAGCAATATGGCGAAATTTGGTAAGCTTCCGCGCCGTAATTACCGAGAAAATAAACATTTTCAATACCTCCGTGGTGCTCTCAGGTGCAGCGCGCTCGCGAAAGACTCGAGGAAAGCACCATTTTTCCGATTTTCAGTACGGTACCGCGCCGCGCCCGCGAGGCCTAGCGTGGCATTCATACCCTCGTTGGAAAGCTCGTTTATCGGACGTTTTAGTAAAATAGTAAACACGGGTCGAGGGTATGTGTGCGCCGGAAGAACCCCGTCGCAAAAATAGGGAAATTGACGGAACTCGTCTTCCTATTAGTCGGAGAACCGAAACTAGAGCCACCATTGGTTTTCAGCCATCACGTGTTATCTTTCGCGGCGCTTCTTGCTCCAGACCACTTTTTATCGTCGGATCTGCTACATCTTGCTTTCTCGCTTCAATCTTATCTCATCTTTGTTTTCGTTCCGAAAATGACGCCGAGTAAAGGCTACGTGCACAGAAGCTTCGGTAAGCGTTCTCGGTTCATGAAACCAAGAGGCACAGCGGGTGGCCGGCGTTCTACAGCTCCTGACGCGGCCACGTCGGCGACGTCACCCAAACCATTGTGCCCGTCACGGTCTCCAAAGTCCTTTTCTTCTCCGCCGCGTCCCGAAAGTGGCTCAGCATCGACGGAAGCAGATGAGTTGACGACCTTCGAGCGTAAGATCACGCTTTTGGACCGACCTGCCGACTTGCCAAAACCAACTGATGACGTTCGCGACGCGGCGCTCAATGGATATCGTTTCGTGGATGTGTCTGCTGTGAAGACATTGGTGAGCGCCTTGCTGTGTCCCAACTGCCGTGGAAATGAACTGGACTTGAAGGAAAGTGGCGTTGGAGCCAGTCTTCAGTTTGTCGTCGTGTGTAGAGATTGTGGGGACATCGTGACGACGCCCCAGTCGGCGACCGTCGGAGAGACCCGGCAGAGCGAGCTTGCCGCGCGCCTTTGTGTCGTTGGAAAGGACTGCAGCATCAGCTTCACGAAGCTGAAGAACCTTTCATGAATGCTCCATCGCCGATGCATTTAAAGACGTATCAGAACACTGCAGAGAAGGTGCACGAAGCGTCCATGGCAGCAGCGTGCGACGTGATGCAGGAGGCAGCGACCGCAGTGAGAGGAGCTCAGATGTCCGAGGATGGAGAATACCATGTAAACAACGCAGACGACTTGCTCGACATCTGCGTCAGTTATGACGGTACCTGGCAGAAGCGCGGCCACACGTCGAACTTCGGGGTTGCCGCAGTCATTGAAGTGAACACCGGTTTGATGCTTGACTTCTCCGTTCACAGCAAGTACTGTCACGGATGCAACCTGGGCCCAAAGGAGGATGCAGAAGGCTACCAGGCCTGGATGGAGTCCCATAAAGATGTTTGTCAGAAGAACTTCGGAGGATCGTCAAACGCTATGGAGGTTGCGGCTGCAGGAGTCATCTTCAGCAGATCTTTGGAGCTCCACAAGCTGCAGTATGTCACCATGCTAAGTGATGGTGACAGCAAGGCGTACACGCACGTTGCTGGTCTTGGCGTCTATGACAAGGACATCCAGAAGGAAGACTGTGTCAACCACGTGGCCAAGAGGATGTACAGTGGCATGGAAAAGTTGAAGAGCAAAAAAGGCCTTGGAGGGAAGGGGAAGTTGACTAACGTCATGATGAGAAAGCTAACAAACTATTATGCGACTGCTCTGAAAGACAACGCCCCTGACGTCACCAAGATGCAGAAAGGTGTGTACGCACATCTCTTGCACTCGTACTCTACTGATGAAGCACCACGGCATACTGCTTGCCCTAGCGGAAAAGACTCATGGTGCCACTACAACCGCCACAACGCGCTGGTTGCTGCTGGGAAACCGTCTGTGCCACGCCCACATCGCCCAGCCTTCACGAGGGACATTGCAAAGGAGCTGGTGCCCATCTACAACCGGCTGTCCGATCGGAGCCTGCTTCAAAGGTGCTGCAGAATGAAGACTCAGAACGCCAATGAGTCGTTCAACGCGCTCATCTGGAAGAGATGCCCCAAGACGGAATTCTCATCGCTGAGGACAGTGGAAACTGCTGTGGCCATGGCTGTTCTCGAATACAACTTGGGGCCTAAGGGCTTTGAGAGGATCCTCAAGAAGATGGGCATCTGCCCCGGAAGCCACCACGAGGAGCACACCAGGAAGGCAACCCAGCAGAAGATCCTGAAGGCCAAGGTGAAGGCACTGGACACCTCTTAAGGCCACCCAGAAACGTCGCAAGCTTGAAGCCATCGCAAATGAGCAGAAGAGAATCGAAGAAGAAGGACCGACATATGGAGCTGGAGAGTTCTAGGTCACATGAAGATACCACAGGCAATTCTTTTGAGGAAAGAAGCTGAAATAATAAAAAAAAGTGGACTTGAAATTTCAAATGCGTTTTTCTCAGTTTAGCTTTTTGGCAGCAAATCCCACCTTAATAAAACTATCGTTTCAGTATGAAACTACCGAGAGACTTAATATTTGTGGATTATATGCCAAAATTTTATCAAGCCGGTTTCTATGAACTTAGATTTTGCATTTTCATGTTCCTTTATTATGAAAAGCTGTAATTTGCAAAACTTGGTAAATGTAAAAAAAAAAAAAAAATCATAATTTTTTTTTACCTGAAAAATGCATATTTTTTTTTAATTTCTTTTCATAGTAACCGGCAACAAGTATTCCAGTATGCATTCCACCAGAAAGACATGTGGTGATCAACACCATTTCTCAACGATAGATTCATTGAGCAGATTCCATGCAAAGCTATATTTTACTTCGTTCTGGGGGTATAGAACCTCACAAAATTGTTTCACACGGTTGAAACTTTGCATGGCCTCCTTCCATATGGCTACAAACATCACCTGCAAATTTCACGCCGATTGAATGAGGGGTTCAAAAGTAGACATGCCCAGGTAGTGTCCCCCCTTAACTGTCTCATGAAGCGAGCCGACATCATCAGTTTGAAGCGCGAAAACAGCACCTTAAATCCTTTCTCCCAGTGTAGCCAGCTCCCAGCTATGAAACTACGCAAAAAGCTTAGACACTGCACCTAATTTCCCCGATCCCAAAGGAGCGAAGTAAAGCTGATGAATTTTTGGTTTCGGTCCCATTAACTGGCACGCGTTGTTGAGGTTCCCATTGGCAGCCGCGCGTCAGTTTGAACAATCGCTCACCCGATGGCGCTGCGTGTCCGCGAGGCAGCAGCTCCACCGTTCCACACCCAAGGTCAGCGCGCCGTACGCCGCAGACGAAAGAAGGAAGCGAAGAGCGCCGTGCATGCTCTCACATTCACAACTCATAAGAAGTGCTTAGTTGTGCCTCGAGCCTTTTTTTTTTCTAATCTTCAATCTTTGGAAATGATAAAAATGCAAGCATGCTCATCTGCGACTTTCATGACTTGCCTACACTCTCTCACTAGTTGCGCGCGGCATTACCAAAGGTGCAGGGGCGAGAGTGTAGCGCTACCAGTTCAAGAAGAGGGAAATGGGAACTCCCCTCCTGCCCTAAAACCTAGAAGTCACCTAGAAGATTAGCCCATTGCTCAAGATTCGTACAAAAGTTGCTTTTCCCTCTCACCCACCTGTGGCTTCTAACATACTGCGCAAAATTCGTGGTTGAATTGTAGAGACGGGGAAAATACCAAATGCAGAATGTCTCAACATTGCGTTTTTTTATTTCTTTTAATTTCTCCAGTTAGGGTAAATCGTGGGATTCATCCTTTGCGGGTAGACGCTCAGGAATTCAACGTTGACAGGGACAGTGAGAGGCTTCGAATTAAGAAAACTATGAAATAAGAAGTAAGAGTTCGGCAGCGCCCCCGGGGAAATTCTGCTCCGTAACATGGAACGAATATGCACGCGTGAGAGTGTAGTTGGTGGATAGATTGACGAGGCAAAGCAAAATGCGAAGGTCCTCCTAGAGGAATCGAACTCTGGACCCTAAGAGCGTTAAGCCCGACGCTTAACTACCGCACCAACGGGAAGGCTCGTGAGGAGTTAGTAATTAAATGTGATAAATTTTGTTCGCCACCCAACATCGCGGAACGTGCAAGTGGCGCCAGCTAGTACTAGCTCCGAATTTTGCTCCTGCTGCCCTCGTGCAGCTGGAGCAAAAGCACGGTTGAACTCGAGGAGCTCGCGCTTGTGTTCGCAATTGTGCGGGGATCACGCAACAGAGGGCCCAACTTTCGAAAGGGGTCAGTGTGTAGTACTCGTGGCAAATACACAAAGTACATTGGACGAACTAACTGGGATATATGGAAAGGACATTTTGGGCCCCCGAGTCTTAATAGTCGCGAGTCTAGTATAATGACGTTTAACGACGTAAAAAGGGAACGCCCGAGAATTGAGACCATGTAGGAAAATACAAACATCTGGAGGTACGGCTCAGTGAGTGAAGGACATATGCACAGAAACACGAAAGAAATATCCGTAATTAGCGAAGGGAAAGTAAATTCGGTTAATATGAAACTCTAAGCGCTTTTAATTATAATAGACACGAAGTGGTCGGGGCGTATGAAAAAAAGTGCCGGCGCCTGGACTATCTTTCTGCAATGGGTACAGTGCACGAGGTCGGTGGTGCGGTCAGAATTGGAAATTCGACGAGGGAGCTTCTGGGAACACACCAAATGCGGGGGTTACAGGTGCAGATGGGCAGATACGCGCCCATCAAGACCCGAGGGGAAATTATTGAACTGAGATTCGAACGATGCTTAAAATACACAGAGGATATGTGGTAGGCACGGAAATTATACCAGCAGTTATACTAAAAATGTTTAAACCCATAATGAATGAACTCAACAGGAAAGCTCGCGTTTGAACGCCTACGCCATAGCGATTGGGCTGAGCGGACTAGTTCGGCGTAATAAAGAGTAAAAGAAGCAGAAACGAAAATGCGGGAGGGAAGAATGCGAGAGAAATCTCCTTAAGCGATGTTTGGGTCACACAAAAAACCAGACATAAGAAAGGAACGGGTGTTTGATAATTCACAGTGCAGCTCTTTACTGTTTGAGGCGTGAATGTGAGTTGGAAAAGGTCATATAGGGCTGAATTCTGAGAGATAGACAAATATAGGCCATGTGCCATAAAGATGGCGAAACACTGGAACATGTGAACATGAACATTCCACTGAGATCGGTCTGGTTGGGTGGAATAATTAGAAAAATGGGGGACGTCCAACCAAGCCCTAATTGGGAACCTTGCGTTTCGGTGCCTACTCGGCTCTTCTTTGAGGGTCACTGTGGTGTCGGTCGTTGAGGAGCAGTGTTTCCGTTTTCGTCTTCTTTTTTGGCAGTGCATTTCTTTTTGAGTTGGTGAAGTCTCGAAGCCCGTGGACGCATGCAGATGGTAGAGGGCCGAGAGATCTACTTACATTTTCTAGCATAGTTTGTTTGTACCACGGCTCCAAGAAAAGTCGCTGTCGGTGGTTGGTTTTCACGTCGAGAATGCAGGTGTTCCTAAAGTCACTGCGGTAGTCTTTGGCATCGCAGTGTACTGCAACCGCGCTGTGCTCGTGGTCAAACTTGCAAACTTCATTTTGCTGTTGTCGGATCCTCTCCTTAAAGTTCTTGGTTTCGTCGATGTACGTGGCTGCATAATATGCAATGCAATCTTACGAAGTACGCCTTATGCTCTCTCTTTAGGGGGGCAATCTTTTGGTGGTGGCATAAGCAGTCCAAGTGTTGATATTGGCTTGTGGGTCATCTGGATACCCCCTCCGGCCAGCACATGTGCCAGCGCTTTACTTGTTCCTAGTATGTAGGGAACACTGACGTGTGTGGTTGGCCGGGACTGCATACTCGTCTGTGGCCGCAGGTGCTGATGACTTGTTCACGCGACACCGTCAACCCTGAAGAAGAGCCGAGTAGGCATCGAAACGTAGGGTTCCCAATTAGGGCTTGGTTGGACGTCCCCCATTTTTAACTAGAACCTGTGGTTTTGAAGTGCACGGGCCTTTGTCCTGCCCTACCTAAAGGGGTAACGGACTTGGTGGGAGCGCTGGGTTTTGCCGGAAAGGATGGAAGAACAAAAAATTAAAATCGCAAAAAAGAAGGTTAAAAGATAGTTTGAGAAAATCTAGAGAAGCGTGATGTTACACAAAATTGTTGGGTAGATGATTTAACGAGAGACATAATTTATAGCAAAGTGGAAAGGGGAGGCGTGTAAATGTTTCTACGCTAGGTGGCGCAAGCTACCGCCCGATACAGAAGGTGCAAGCAATACCATTCATTCATCTCATGATAGAAAACACACGCTTGCTGGAAGTGTTGCGGTCGTTTTCACGATGCCTCGCAAAAAAAACCAAAAACGTCGTTTTCACAGTGCCTTTTACGAGAACAGCGTTTGGCTAGGAACAGAAAAGCAAGTTGGGCTCGTTCTGCTACAACCAAGGGCTAACGGAGGGAACGGTGTTCATCTCGATTGAATCGGTGGAATACGCCCTTCACAGAAGAAACGTCAGAATGCTATCATGTTTAGACGTGGTCTGCAGCAAAGCACCGCAGAAACAGCTGCATTTGTTTATTCTGCTTCTCTTACGAGAAAAACACGGGAAACCAAGTGTGGGGGTCAAGGCTGGTCCAAACGAGCCTGTAATGCAGATGTGTGGACCGGTAGACTCGAATGTTTTCACGGCTGCCTCTGACGTCACTAACATTTTACATCTTCAGGTAGCTGTAATCAAAGTTCAATGTTTTTCAACCTTTAGGGTCCTGTACTTTGACGTAGGCTTCTATATTGAGGGCCACAGCCAATCGGTGAGAGAGCACTTTCCCGTTTCCACTCTTGTTGCCCAATGGCGACCCTGCCACTTTCCCTTTCCCTCATTCACCTCCCCTCAATGGCAACAACTCTCTGGCGAATTTCATTGGAATTCGAAATTCACTTATTCCTCGCTTTCTCAGCCGTCCACGTGATCGTCAAATTTTAACATTGCCGTATGTGCGGCCAAGTAGCCCTGGTCACTGGCTCATCCTTCATTGGGTTTGCTGGACATTTCCGGTCTAATTGCGAGACTCATTATTTGTCACGGCCTAAAATCTTTTTAGCCATTGAGAGCGCACAGGGTTTTTGCAAGGGGTATTTAGTCATAAAAGAAACCTATAAATAAGCCAGCGAATAGTGCGCAATTAAACTTTCCACAAAGGTGTCTTTAGCTGGTGCGTAACATGCTGGAAAAAAGAAATACAAGAAGAGAAAAATGTGCTATTCCTCAGGGAGAACTCTGGAAACAAACTTTTTGGTTGTCAGTGCTACGCACAGACAGTGCCGCACGAAACAGACTTGAAAGCTCCTTTGGCATCAACCAGACGGTCTGCTTTCGTTTGTCTCCTTATGCATGGTAGTAACACATGCGTTTTTAATTGCGTTTTTTTTTTTTTTCAAGAAACTTGTATCTATGAAATTTGAGTACCGTATTTTCCAGACTATGCGGTCGGACCAGTTTACAAGAAACTCTTTGACGCACATACTAGTTTGATATATCACATAGTTTGTTATGTCAAAACTCGCATGTAGCAAATTTGAATGCCGGGAGTTTGAAACACGATGAATCAACGTTAACTGTGCAGAACACGCTCGTGGATAGGTTCCTCAGTGGACCGCAAAAAAAATGAACTAAAGTAAACGTAATTGATAATGCACTAGGTGAGCTAAAGAATCAAACAGGAAGCAATTCTAGTCCAACTGTTTCTTCCGCTGGAATGTTTGCTGGATTGGAGCATCTGTACTCGCGCAAAATAGATAGAAATCGCTTACCCTTCTTTTGAGAAGCTGCGCAAGGTGCCTCGATTACGAGCGAGCCACAAGCGCCCGTATTTTAAATTTGGGGCTGGCAGTACGCCAGGCGTGTTCGGATTTTCCTACCTCGATGCCAAAACCCAAACGAAACCAGCGGAACCGTATAGAAGCACCAGTGCAAGCTCGCTCGTCGTGCGTCCATACGCCCGCATGCACAGTGCACTCTGATAAGAACAAGATTCATGCCAAGGCTGGTCGAGAATGCCGTTCGTAAAAAGGTCGGGTCGGCCGTCCGCACGTCGTCGTAATCTCTAGTCGAGATTTTGGGCTGCGGTGGAAATGTCATTCAGTCGGCTCGAGCATGGGCACGGCGAGCCGCACTAGAGAGAGCCTAGGTTGCAGAGTGTTTCCAACTGCTTGATCAGGGTCACGTGGTCTATGGGCTGCATTTGCAATCTAGTTGCGAGGAGGTGGCCAAAGCATGGATCGTTTGCAAACGTCTCCACCTTTCCTCCTCGCCTTGCAACAAAGCAGCACTTGCGACCAATCTCCGCAAGAAGCGTCCGCCATTCAATTGCAAATGCTCGATGGTTTGAGACGGACCATCTCTCCAATCTAGGCTTTCTAGGCTGTCATGGCGATCGCAGCGCACTTGTAGCGGCTGCCCCGAGGAAGATGCTCTTCGTGCTCGGCCGCTCAACGCGCTCCTGGCGGTTCTGGATGCCTCGACGACGTCCGACTTCTTTTTACCGTGCCCTTCGCAATTAATTATTTCGACTTTGTCCGAGAACGGTAACTACTGACGCTGCTTGTTTACCTTTTCCTGCGAGAAAAGGATTCGAAAAGTGAAACCTAAAAGAACAAAGCCCACATCGAACAGCAGCGAATGAGCCAAGAAGCAGACAATGCGCACTTTGGTTCGTGGAGGTGTTGTGCTTGGCGGCGCTTGGCGAGGAGGGAAACGCGCGCTTTGGCGGTCACGCTATTTTTGGGGCAAACAAACGATCATGGGCTGCGAACACCCAACTGCGGTAGGAAAGCTGCATGGTGATACCCTGGAGAAACACTCTCCATGGTGCGCTAGATGCCTTTGCCTTCCCTTTGAAGCGGCGAGTCACTCTATTTTGTCTTCGGCTTGCACTTTGTGACACTTTTTTCTTTTTTGTTTTGAACATAAGACAGGTGTCTGCACGTTTCTGAGGGCCGTTTTCTGTTTCATAGTTAGATCTAGCCAATAGGTTGTTTGTTATAATAGAAGGACATTTTGCGTGCATTTTCGTTTTAAATATTTTGGTGTTCGATATACAGTAATTCGCTGTATCTGGGTTCGTAATAAACAGGCACGACTGCGAAGTAACAAAATGGCCATTTGTCAAGGTGCTTCCTTCGGGGCAACGGAGTATGAGAATTTTGTTACGTGTGGATTAGGTGCCAGGTGCGAATTGTGCACCAGATATCTAAGGAAAAACTTATTTGTTTCGACCGAAATTTGACCTCGCACCAAATGTGGACTATAGTCCACATTTGGTACACCAAATGTGGATTATAGTCCGGAAAGTATGGTACGATAAATTTATCCAGAAACATTTCCAAAACGTACCATTCATTGCCTTAGTTATACATTTATGTTTTTTTTATGACTGAATATTTCTTGTTATCCCTTTGTATCGAAGGAGCCCCAGGCGGCTGCAGGCGGTCAGTTTCGCAGTCGTCGCCAATTGTGACAGATTCCGAGCCAGTTTCTTCTTAAGTGCGGGTTTGCCTTGGCAACGGTGTTACGTTTGCATTGCAGCCACCCGCGGAGTCTTCAGACGTCCCCCCAGCGGCCACACCCGCGACCAAGGACCAGGAAGCCAAGGCCGCGGCTCCTTCCAAGAGGCCCGCACTTCCCCGCGTGACGCAAGACCTCTCCGCAATTCGCGTTGCTCCGGAGTTTGTCAGCGAAGACATCAAGCCGCTCCGCCAAGACGGCAACGAAGACGGCTACGACACGGACCGGGAGGAAGAAAGCGAGGAGGAAGCAGAGACCGGCCAATCCTCCGTTGCCCTGGAGGAAGCGGAGACCGGCCAATCCTCCGTTGCCACGGAGGAAACGGAGACCGGCCAATCCTCCGTTGCCCCAGCCGCCGGCGTTCCTTCCGAGAAGAGCGGCCCTGCCGTGAGCGCCAACGCGTCTGCCGCAGCAACGCCTTCCGCCGCTGCAACGCCGACGGCCGAGGAAAGGGCGGTCCGCCGTCGGAAACGAAAGTCCGGTAAGGACCTTCCGGGGACCCTGCAGTACACGGACCTGGTATCTCGTGCTTCCGGAACCAAGAACCCGTGGGCTCAGTATCTGAGAGCCCGTGTCCCAAAGAGCAATTCCAACGGCCCCAAAGACCGGAAGCAGTCCACAGAAGTTACGGAGCAGTCCACGGAAGCTGCAGAGCAGTTCACGGAAGTTGCGGAGCAGTCCACGGAGGCTGCGGAGCAGTTCACGCGGGTCACAAAACGACCTGCTCTCGCGTCAACGGGAGCGACTGCGGCCTCAGAGCATTGCGAGGGCAAGGATCGCCCCAACGCTCGTGCAGCCAGGCAGAAGTCTCGTCCCATTGCCACGAAGGTAGGTGAACTTGCCCGGATCAAAGTCACTTATTAAGCTATGTTTTAGAGTAACGGCACTTTGTCATCTCTGCTAAAACCTACAAAATTTTAAGGAGCTCATCGCACAGAAAAGTCTGTGTCGGCGGCGGTGGGGCGGAAAAATCCTGATAGGTAATTAACTTGTCTCAAAGAAAAATTTCGAAGAATTTTGGGCAGAACAGGATCAAACCCACAACCCTTCGGTTACAAGCCAGGCATGCTACCCACAAGGCCACGCAGACATGCTTGAACGGTTCAGAAACGAGCAGGGGTTTATATTTAGCTATCGCGTTCCACCCTTAAATGCGAAGCTTAAGCATCCTTCTGCAACTTTTTCAAAAACAATTTTTTTTTTAATTTATATTTATATTAGTTTTTTTAAAGAATGGTCTCAGAAATTTTCATTTCTAGGCATGCCGGATCTATCTCCCAAAAAGAATTATTTTTGGCATGCCAGCACCCTTTAAGTTTGCGGGGACCATATTTTAAATTGTTTAATTAAAGCCGCTTCGTGATCGCTTAACATAGCCAGAACATCTCATCCTCATTGGAAGCACCATTTACTATAAATTTAGCTCGTAGAGGCTTCCCAAGTTTCAAAGTATCAAGGGCCAGGAGAACCCCATACATTCCAGAAGAAAAAGTGTGGCAAATACGGTACGAGCAATCTTAATGGTTGAGACCCGATTCGGGGCTTACGATTAGTCCTGCCTGGTGACATGATATTGTGTTGTCTTCAGCAACACCCTTTTGACAGCACCTTCCACTTCGGATCATATTGCTACTTTTCTGCTCTTCTTTAGTATCATTTTCCTCTTGGTTATCGGTAGTTTAGTATTTGTCGAGGAATGCCTGCTACCGAAGTAAGCTCGGAAAAGGAAAAAAATGTTTTTTCTGCGTGGTACTATTGCTTTCCTCTAGGATCACATTTTCTACAATTAATCTTTATCTTAAGGGGAACACTGCCCAGAAAAAAATATTTCTGCAAAAAAAGTTGATTTTGAAAAATGCCATGTTTCGTGTGTTTACACAGCGTAGTTAATTTTTTACAGCTAATTTTCGGTCCACCGATGCTAAAGAAAAGGTAGGGGTTCGATCACTTTGAACGCGTTTTTCTCGGTTCAGCTTTTTGGCGTAAATTCCATCTTAATAAAACTATCGTTTCAGTAGGACACTATCGAGTGACTTAATATTTGCGGCGTATATGCCGAAATTTTATGGAGCCGCTTACTGTGAACTTAGATTTTGCATTTTCATGTTCCTTTATTATGAAAAATTGTAATTTGCAAAACTTGGTAAATGTGAAAAACAAAAAATATATTTGATAAATTTTGTTTTACCTGAAAAGTTCATATTTTCTGAAATTTCTTTTTATAGTAACCAGGAAGAGGTATTCCAGTATAGATTCCACCAGAAAAATGTTATTATTAACACCACTTCTCAACGATGGATTGATTAAGCAGATTCCATGTTCTGGTGGTATAGTACCTCATTAAATTGGTTCACGGGGCTGCAACTTTGCATGCCCTCCTTCCACATGGCTACAAACACCACCTGCAGATATGACGCCGATTGAGTGAGCGGTTCAAAAGTTGACATTCCCAAGTAGTGTCGCCCCCTTAAAAGGCAACTCCGCTTCATTCTTGTTTTTGAAGAAACAATGCAGTCCTCTTCAGTATCACCCAGGAAGACCATGCGTCAAATATTACGACGTAGTCCTGTCTAAACGTTTCTTAAACGGTCCGGCAAACTTTGCAACTCGCAAAGTTGCTGAAATCGGCTGACTCGAGCGGGCGAATTGGGGCGCAACCAACAGCGCAGTCAAGGCTACGGCGTGGACGTAGCCAACATTGAGCTAATCGTCGTCACCATTGCCCCCTTTTTGGCTTGTTTTTACTTCTCTGGGCAAGCGCAACGGGCGACGTCAGCAGCGTTTCCTCTCGGCGTTCAGCAGTGTACACGTGATTGGCGTAACGCGCCTGGCGCAGCGCGCTTCTTGCGAGTCGTCCGGCTGCCCCGCCGTGGTCCCGCCGATACCGCCGCCTTTCACGTCATCTTCCACGCCGTCGTCTTCTCACCGTTTGTGATTATTGTCTCTCGGAGTTTTGTTCACACTACGTGCACAGACTTAGGCTGCAGTTGTGCAGACTTCGTCGAACGTCGTAGGCACCAAAACGTGGTGAAGAGTGTGGTGCAGATGACACTTGCGCCTTGCACACGCCCGTCCCAATCCCGCCCTTCGTCACGTAGAGGATCACGTGACATCTCGTACCACGAGATAGCCATGTTCTCGGTGGCCCGAGGTCAGTGTTGCCAGGCAGAGCCAAAGTTTTGTTTTCGATTTCTGCTCGTGTTTAAAATTAGGTTTAAAAATATATATCATTTTTTGCGAAGCAAATGACGTAGTGTCTTTTACTAGGGCTTTTAATGCGAAATCGCTCGTTATCCCAAAATCTTCGAAACTGAGCGGAGTTGCCTTTAGGCCAGCACTTTCAAACGTATAATTTACACCATACGTGTACAGTGACGACCGTCAAAGGGTGAAAATATCCTAGTAAAATAAGCTAATACACTCCTTTTAAATCGTTGAGTGCAATGGAATGACAAAAATCATCTGTGTGAGACTTATTTTATTTTTTTAATAGTTGAAAATCGCGAAAATGACATTTTCAAAGAGCTAAGAAAATTTGCTTAAAGGTTTCATAAATATAAAAAACATACATCCAACAAAACTTTAATAGTTGCATTCTACATATTCTAAAGCGCTAAAGCGTGCCAAACTTGGCTGTGAGAGGACAATATCAAAAACAGATATTGTTGCGTTTAAACTTTGAAGATGCCCCAAAATTACATAACGAGAGAAACACATTCGAATGTTACCATAGATGTGTAGTGACACTATTTCGCAGCAGGAGAAATAATTTTTGTTGGTAATTTTCCTTTGAAAGTTAAGCTACAGAAGACTGCGATAGAGAGGAGGGAAGTTGGTTCATGATCACGTCGGTAAGCGCCAAAAAACACAGGGACAAGAAAGAAGAAAGACAAGGGTGCAACTGTGCTTTTGTCTGTCTATGCCCTTGTCTGTCTACTTTCTTGTTCCTGTGTCTTTTTGACGCTTACATACGTGATAAAAAATAAGAAAACCCAAAATCACTTCTTTTTTGGATACTGAACTCTCAAAAACATTTTTTTGCGTGCCTGGATAAACCACGTATGTCATAAAATGAACTTTTCCACCAAAAAAAGCCTTTAGCGCAATATTTAAATCGTGAGACAGATTTTAGTTAGGAGCAATCTCGTAGGATATGCTTCTCTTTCAAAACGTTGACCCCAAAATGGTAACCGGTTTCGGAATCTCGAACAAGTCTGGCGATGGACATCACAGGAACCCTCCGTGCATTGCCAGTCGCTGCTTCATGCCTGGGCGTTCGGTCATCCTGCCAACAGCGAGCTGCCACTACCGCTGCTCTTTCTTCCACCGTTTAGTTTGCCTAGCGAAGCCACATTGCCTTTGCTCGCTTCGTTTGCCGGCCTCATCTTCTTCCCGATTCTGAACATGTGGTATCTCGGCTGTATAACAAGTTGCGTCGCTTTGGCCTGCTCTTGATTGCAGGGTGTTTTCCTTAGGCTTTACAGATTTGTTTTCAAAAAGCCATGAAAGCTACACTAATTTCGTCTGTGCAGGCGACTTGTTTGGCTAGGGGAGATAATACAGGGGGCCAATCGCCACGATAAGTCTTAAAAACTAAAATGTGTTAATCATTTAATTAGTTGGAATAAACATATATGTTCCAATTAGAAGCTTGCTGAGCATTATCAAAAACCTCTTATCAAAAACCTCTAAATCAATCAAATTTAGCAAGACTTGGAACTCCTGGAAAGCAACGTAGTGCGCCGAATATACCACTCGTCCAGCAGACGCAAAGCTGGCAGTGCGGAAGCGTGGATGATCAGAGGTAGAAGACTGTGCGGGTGTGTTTTTGCAATGCCAGCTTTATACCTGTTGCATGAAGGCCACCTTTAGCTTACCGCCAAGCTTTTCAAGCGCTTCGAGTGTTTCTAAAATTAACTGATTTAGTAGTTTTCCATTACGCTCAGCAAGTTTATAATTGGAACCATATATTTGTCTTTGCTAATTAGAAAGTTAATTCTCACATTTTAGTTAATTAACCGAAATATTGTGACAACTAGTCTTCTACATTGCGCTCTCTGGTCATACCTCACCTGCATAGACCGCATTTGTGTTGCTTAGATGGCTTCTCTTTTTTTAAATAGTCTACAAAGCCTAAAAGACAGCACCCTGTATATACCCAACTTACCTCTTAGAATATTGTAGAATCTGCCTCGGCAAGCCACGGCCGCACGGTGAAATTCCTCCCCGGTCACGTGAAGCACCTGCCGCCGCTAGCGCACCTTGTCGCCTTCCGGCACTACAATGTCACACAAGCTGCATTCCCTTCCGTCCGCAGCGAACTGCTACTCAATCCACCGCCGTTACCTAGGCAACCCACTTGGTCGCGTTGACGAGCACGCACCCTGACCTGGCATTACGGGCTAATAATGGCTTTGGGAGTTTAGCATCCCTTTTAAGACGAGCTGCATCGGAAAAGGGCAATATCAACAGAGTCGCCCGTGCCTTATCTAAAAGCCACGAATTCTTCTCTAAAAGCCACGAATTCTTCTCTAAAAGCCACTTAATTCTAGACCGCACCGGGCAGCAATTGTATGTGTGAAGGTTTAAGCGAGGAAATGGCGCTAGTGCCGTCACGCGGTTCAAACGGGCAGTGGGGAATAAAAGCGGCGTGCCTGCGCTCGATCTTCACCGACTCTGGTGGAACTGTCTGCCAACAGGCCACGACCAGCGGCACCTTTACGGTGACCCCCGTCGAGAAGGTGGTGCGGCCGGCCAAGAGGCAGAGGATAGAAAAGGAGGACAGCGAGGAGGAGGCGCCCAGGATCACCGGGAAACAGGTGAGTGGACACCGTTTCTGGGTGTGCGCTGGGCCTGTGGGGAAATGCAGCTGGAGCGGGGCTGAATTTGGGAAAGGAAGGTCGTGTATCTCAGCCACCGCCATGTATGGTGGAAGCAGGAAGGAAGCAGCGTTGCCGAGTGAACGACGAAAGCTGCTGCAATAAGCACAGATGCATAGTACAGATGAGCGCCAAACAGCGAGAGCTGCTATGTTGAGCACGTAACAGCGAGAGCTGCTATGGTAAGCACAGATGTACGGCGCATATAAGTATGGCACAGGTGAACACCGAACAGAGAGTGCTGCTATAATAAACGGAGGTGCACGGTGCAGATACTCGGCAGAGATGAGTGATGAACAGTGACAGCTGCTATAATAAGCATATGCGCGGCCCAAATAAGCATTGAACAGCAAAAGCTTCTACGATATGCACAGATGGAGAGCACAGATGCACTCACTGCGCAGGATAAGCGCAGCACAGATAAGCACCGAACAGCGAGCGCTACAGCAATAAGCTTATATGCACAGTACGGATACACAGCCACAGTGGTGGCTGTGAAGCCAAGTGCCGGCCTACGGATGACCAAAGGACGGGTGCAAATTCTGACCAAAGGTTCCTGCAGTCTGACGGAGGCTCATTGAAGAGAATGTGTAACCAAGATTTCGGTTGCTCATTTTTTATTTTTATTTATTTACAATACCGCGGACCTTTCGGTCTACGCAGGAGCGGCAACATAGAAACACATAATAAATACACACTCACGTACTCTGTGCGGGTAAAGCGTGCGCAGGCAATTCTAACTGCCTGCGCATACTTTTTACATGCAGTACTTAATTTCTAAAAAAATCAGTTAATTGGACTCCGTACAGCTCAGGGCTGCAACAACTGACAAGTTCTTCTAGCAGAGTATTCCAATCAATAATTGTTCTGCAAAAAAAAACTAATATTTGAACACATCATTCTTGTATTGATACAGTGCAATTGCTTTGGTGTTGCTCGTTCTTTGGGAACGGGCTGTCGAACGCAACAAATATTTTTCGGAATCAACTTTTGTCAGTCCGTTTACCATTTTGAATAATTCTTTCAATCTACAAATTTTTCTTCTGTTCTCCAGGCTATTCAGCTGCGCCTCAGCTCTCATTGCAGTAACAGACGACGTCCCCTATATTCTGAAAAAATAAATCGTAGGGCAAGGCTCTCAATTCCTTCTATTTGTGTGACCCGTTTTTTTCCTGTAGGGGTCCCATCCGCAACTTGCGTATTCCAATATCGGACGCACATATGCTTTATATGCAGTTAATCTAACATCTTTATTTGCATGTCTCAGGTGCCTTCTAAGAAACGCTAGTTTTTGATACGCCCTTGCACTTATATAGTCCATGTGACTATTCCAGTGTAGTGTATTACTAAAAATCACACCTAGATACTTAAATTCATCTACTTTTGCAAGTTCTGTGCTCCCTATAGTATAACGAAAATCTAACACTTTTTTTTTTGTTGGTAATACTACAAAACACCGTCTTGTTAAAATTAATAGCCATGCCCCATGTAGTACACCATGAACTGATTACCCCCAAAGGACTCGTTTAGTAACTCGTGATCACGAACTGCAGTAATTTTAGAAAAGAGCATACAGTCGTCCGCGAAAAGTTTAACATGTACAAAAGATGGCAGATTCGAAGCTATGTCATTAATATAAACTAAAAATAAGAGGGGTCCTAAAACCGAACCTTGAGGTACTTCTGAATAAACTGCCAATAGGGGAGAGCATACATTGTTATAACTGACATACTGCGTTCGGTCACTTAAATATGAATCTATACATATTAACAAACTCCGATTGAGACCTAATTTACAGAGCTTTTCAAGCAATTTGTCGGGCGGAACGCGGTCAAAGGCCTTTGAAAAATCCATGCATATCACATCAACTTGGCCATGTTCATTAATAACAGACGCAAACTCATGCACACATTCAAGTAGCTGCGTGACCGTTGATAGACCCTGCCTAAACCCGTGCAAATGCTTATAAAGTAAATTATTTTCTTTCAAATAGTGAATAATATGTTTCGATATAATATGTTCTAGGAGTTCACAACATGTTGCTGTTAAAGATATAGGACGATAATATTCAGTTGCCATCTTGTTCCAAGACTTGTGAATCGGCACAACTTTTCCACATAACCAATCTGCCGGTAACTTGCTCATCAAAAGATCCGCGTCAAAATTAATCCTCAGTCTTCCGCCGAGGCATGTCAGATGCCCTTTGTTGGTTTGCCACGTGAAACCCCTAAATTTGACTGACATTACAGATACACAGCACAAATAACTGCCGAACAGTCACAGCTGCTACAATAAGCAATGAACAGTGAGAACTGCTATGATATGCACAGCACAGATAAGCATCCCTGATACAAAGTACAGGCACAGAGCAGAGATTAGCACCAAACAGTGACAGCTGCTACTATAAACACATGCACAGCACAGATAAGCACCAAACAGCAAGGCCTACGTGATAAGCACAGATGCATAGCACATACATGCACAGGATGGTGATAGCTACTACGATAAGCAGATGCACACCACAGATAAGCACGGAACGGCAACAGCTGCTATGATAAGCATGTGCACAGCACAGTTAAGTGGAGCACAGCTGAGTACTTAATAGCAAAAACTGCTATGTATACATATAGCACAGATAATCACTCAACAGTGAGAGCTGCTGCTATAAGCAAAAATGCAGGTCACAGATAAGTACAATACAGGAGAGCTGCTACAGCTAGCACAAATGCACACCACAGATTACTGCTGAGCAGCAAATGCTGCTACATAAGCTCAGATACACAGCACACATTTGGAGAAGGGAGGTACCTTGCAACAAGACATATAACTAAGGAAATGTAAAGGTGTCGGAGGTTAAGCATAATGAACAACCCCGAGACATATGACACAAACGGGACAGTAGATATATACACATGAAGGTATCAAGTCCTGCTGAAGTTTATTGGAAAAGAGAAATGCCGATGCAAGTTTGGACCACAACCAGATGATGAACCTGTGGTTCTTAACCACCAATGTTTCTGGGACCCCTTACGGATTGGCGGAAGTGATCGGGTACTCCATCCACCAGGGGGGAGAGGCGTATTGCATGGATTGCAACAATTACAGAAGGGTAAATGAGGAAAACTAAATATGTGCAAACCAACTTTGAGCTCTGAAATGAAGAATAATCTACCCTGCTCACTCTGTGCACCTGGTCTGGTCTGTTCAGTTTTGGGAAACAGCCTGCATCGATAAAGAAAGGTTTTTTTGCTCGGCTTGACCGATGGCCGAGGACTTCAGGGACCCTAAGAAGGCCTTCAGGGACCCCCATTTGAAAACCACTGTGATAGACTATCCACAAGATATTGACAGGAGAAAGGAATGCAAGCTAGAAAACATGAGCATTAGTAAAATATTTTACCTCCACGTGTTTATTTTCAGAAACGGCGAATGATGCTGGCTCAGAAAGTGACCAAGGTGGGCCACCACTTCTACGACTATGCCAACGTCAAGAACAGGAACCGCGGCAAGAAAGTCAAGGCCAGCAACGGCACCCCAAAGTCTAGCCGTTCTAAGAAAACTAAACAGTAGGGTGCGTGCAGGGCCTTCTGAAGATTGTAATAAATGTATAATGACAGAAAATCAAGGAATGCCTTTCAGGAGTTTACATTGCATGCATGCAATAAAATATCGAGAGAGTGCCCGTGTTCGTACGACGGTGATGGAACTGCCGCGCCATTTCTGCTGAATTGCACCAGGAACAAGGAGGTTAAGTACTATACCTGTTTTCATCTCAAGAAAAAAGTATGTTTTGCGCATTATTCCTGCTCGGCGCGAAATAGTTCTTACGAGATTCGGTTGTCGGAGGAAAAAGCGATGCTTTTGACGTTTGGAACGTGTACGTCTTGATAAGATAACATATATCTAATCTAAAATTCATCTACATATGTCTTCATTATCCACATAAAGGGGGAAATTAGTAACGTTCCGCGAGGAGCCGGACTTGTTTTACTTCGGTTCTTGAGGTGAAAACAGGTTGCAATATTGGTGAAGCCTAGTCATAAAAAGTTTAACCGATACTGTGCCCAGCGTGACCGCAGATCTCTCTGGCGATTGGTGCGCGTGACATGTCACGTGCGAGATGGATGGTTGATTCTAGGATTCCTTGCAGGCTCGCGCGCGCACCGTCCGGTAGGTTTTATCAGATCGAAGGCTAGACGAAGGCTAGCTATGGTCACGTGTTGGGCTGATAAGTGAGGAGAGTAAGGAGGAAAATGAGAAAGAGACGAGGCGTCAAGGGAGCATGTCTTGTGGAGGCTACGCGGCTCACGTCATGCCCTCTCCTACCCTTCTATCCTCCTTGACCAGGAACGAAAGTCTGCTACATCTCGCGTCAAAATGCCACTTGTGCTAAGACTCGTGCCATACATGCGCCGAGATAGGCATAAACAAATCAAAAGAATATGAATATTTTATTATTGGTCAGTCCTAATATTCCGGCAAGCAGAAATAAATAAAAATTGTAAAAGAATGTATTTCGCGATGTCTTTACTAGTCTGTTTTATCTTAGGTTAGAGTACAATCAAAGGCTCTTACGCATTGGTACAACCATGAGCACACATAAAAAAACCAAAGTCACGGGGCATTTGCTGCACTTAATTGATTCAGCAGGCGAAAGCTAGAACACATACAGAATAATGACGAATGCCTCGATGTCGCGCTTTCGGCGCTGTTTGATTGACCCTTTTCTTTTAGTGTTGGCTGTGCTTGGACTTAAAATGAAACCAAGTTGTATACAGGGAGCAAGTTCTATAATTCGTCTTCGGTGCATTGGAATGCAAGCAGGGGTACGCCAATGGACATTGTAGAAAACACTGGGAACACGCGATGACGAAGCAGCCAAACGCGCGTCGTCATCGGTTGAGGTCGGGGAAAACTAGAGCACGTGGACGAATCTTAAAGATAAACAAACACGCACAGGCAGACAAACTTAACAATAGGCAGGTCTTTGCAAACAACGACGACAGTGCCAACAAGCGGCGGTATGACTCCGAGCGAGATTGGTTTGGTGTATGGGGGTTTGAGTTCAAGGTGGGGAATCTGTTTGCCGGAAGGTTACTGCCACAGCCGATGAAGGAGTTAACGCGAGGGGTGTAGAAAAGATTCCGAGACGGTGCACTTTGTACAGGAGAGACCTTTTGGCGTCATCAGGTTTATCGAGCCAGCCAGCCATTCGATGCCGCTGGGAGACGAAGAAACGTGTGGTGTGTTTCGGAAGTTCTCTGCTGGGTTAGTATTTTGGACTGTGCTCGGTGATAACACTTCGTCGCTGCTCATTTCGATGTTGCGGTCATAACACCTGATAATTATTGCATTCAGAGTGACTTCCTTGGCATAAAGTCAATAAAGCATCTCCGTGTACTTTCGAACAAAAGTGCCAAGTCTCTCATGAGAAGTGGTCGCGTCTCATACAAGCGATTTGCGCTAGCCTTTTTTGTTCAATCTGGTCCTCTTTGGACTCCTAAATGGCTTCGTAGCGGCGTTCTGGGGTCCGTATACACCTTTCCAAAAAACTCTCCTAGGCCGCCGTCATGTTGCTAAAGCTGATGCGGCTGGTGCGTCTCTCGCGCCCCCTATCAGCTAGAATTTTTCTGTCGCTCTCTTTGACAGTGGTAACCTGCTCAGCGCGATTCTCCACCTACCGTAGATGCCGCAGAAGCGCCCACTGTTGGAGAATGGACACGAGACGACGAAGAAGTGGGCAATGGGGTCATGAGCGAGGAAAGCTCGCCATGTTCTCATTCTGATAAACCACTACCATCACGTCGATCGGGTCACACTTTTTTCAGATCCCAAACACTCACTATTAACTTTTCCCAAACTTGGGATTTCTGCAAAGTATAGACCGGCACGCTGTTTACAAACAAGCGCGCGTTTGCCCACACGGGGTGTGGGCACTGCGCATGCGCAGAAACCGAATTCGCATGAAGTGAAGCGTCTGTGCATGCGCAGTTCTGTTGACAGCGCCACCGCAGCTGCGTGACGTCAGGGCCGCGTGTGGGTCTATACGTTAAGCATCAGCTGGAAACATTTAGCCCGTTGCAACAGCCACGAGACCACCAGCGGCAATGACAGGGATATCCGCTTTCTTGCGTTCGAAAGGAAAAAAACTACTTGTGATGATGGCATTGACCTCCTATTCTGCACTGACCCAGAAGAGTCGTTTTCTTGGTTAAGTGACAATGAATAGGTACTTGTTTATTCATTTTCACATGATAAATGATGAGGGGGACCCCATCATTCATCATGTGAAAATAAATGTGCTTTCTCCGATTCCGTTCACCCTCCCTACCTTCGAAGCTCTTTCTTTACTGCCATCTTGGTTTTTTACCAACGTTACTAAAACACTCAGTTGGGAAACTCACCCTTGAAACTTGGGCCGCTGGCGTCCACCGAGACCGAGCTGAATATGATAACAACGCCACCCTTTAGCGACGAGTTCAAACATGAAAGTTGCTTTACATAGCTACTGCGAGATGGCCCCGCGAGATGGCGCCACCGGCCTTGCCCAACTCGACTTGAACCAATACGTGCAGCCGTGCAGTGCCCGGAGTGGACGCTGCAGGAGAAATGGCGGCGTTGCGATCGCCATTGGCTCGGTTCTCGAGTACGGATCAGAGCCACTTTTTTCAAGCAGGCTCTATGGCAGTTTCCCAACTGAGTGGTTCTAGTAACGTTGGTTTTTACCGACTTGACTGGACAAGCACCTATGTCTAGATTAACCGAGTTTTCAGTGAAAGTGAGTTGAGCGCTTCCTCGGTGTTTTACGGTAGGTTTTGCGGTTTTGCATTCAAAGTTTTCTGGTTTTCTTGAAAGTTTCCACTTCATTTTCTTATCCACGCTGCGTACCCCTTTTGTGTTATCTTCCACTGTGAGAAATAGGGCTGGTGAGTGCCTGTCATTCAAGCGTTTCTGCTCGACATTCAGGTGGGGAGTCACGCAGACCAGGTTTCCACAGCTCAGGTGGTTGGCAGAAAATTCTGGCTGATAGGGGTCGCTCGAATTCGCGAAATGGCGGCAGCCAGAAAGCTCTTTTTTTTGCAAAGGTCTTACAGCTCTGGTTTTTATCAGAGCCGTATATGTAGAGAGTTTGGTCAATGGGAGGTGCGGGCAGAGCCAGGGCAGTGCGGCAGACTCGGAAAGAGGGCTTGGCATGCTCTCTTGACCAACCAGAAGCCGAAAAGAATCCCCTAGCGGTGGTAGCGAGAAACAGTTCTGATCAAAGCGATCAAAGGTCTATGTTCGTAAATGATTTTAATAAGTGCGTAAGAGTGATGTGTAGTAACTGTTTGTGGTTGAAAATAGGGTACACGTGTTGTTTTCATCATGATCATGCAGAAAGATGTAAGAAACGAATGCGCCGCTCAACTCTGTTTTGCTTGGACAGAGTGTGACCGCTCAGACGGCAGATTCCCGGCGCTTGGCGTACGGATTATGTCGATCGTTCCGCTAGTCGCACTCTTCCATCATCATTTTGGATGAGCGTGATTAAAACATCACGTGTACCATATTCTCAGTCATTGAGAGTTACTCCAATGCAGTTATCAGGTTTGTTTCTCGCGACCACCGCCAGGGTATTATTCCCGGCTTCTGGTTGGTCACATTCGAATTTCTGAAGACGCCCTGGAACACGCCCAGCCCGCTTTCGGCCAATGGCGCCTCCTCATTTGTCTCCTATACTTCCCAACGAATGGCCATACTCTCTACATATACGGCTCTGGTTTTTATCCATATATCCATTCATTCATATTGACAAGATGGCGCGAGCCGCCGCCCGATTCGAAGTCTTCAGCTTCAGCCTTGTTCATTGATCCACCGTTAATTTAGCATTCTTTTGATCAAAGACCTCTCTACTCAACAACTTTAAAATAAACTTCACAAGGCCCTGCTCATGGCCATGGCTTCATGTGAGACTGCTTTAACGTCGACTTTTCGCGCTTTTGGGCATGAGTTGAGTCATCCGACGCCGTGTAAACCACTGTGGTTTTGTCCTCGCCTCGTGCGCCAAACTACCCAGAACGCAGTTTGCGGCTGGAAATTCGTTTTCTTTCACCTGAGAACAGCCGGTCAAGAATGAACAATATGCAAAATAGCAAAGGGTATAAAGTGCCGAAAAAACACGGACCGAGACACGAAGAAAACGACACAGAGCACTGTATTGCAACTTATTGCAGCGATTGCACTCTGGGAGCAGAAAACTGTCAGCGGCAAGTTTCAGTTTCGCATTGCTCACGTCGTAGTACCCGTTTCTTCTCGTCATCACACACAGCGAATAACGAAACAATATCGATCTTGCTGGCACTGAGAGCGAGCGAAAACGCCGGGGGATGAATGCACGGTGCATTCATCCACCCGGCGAGGTGCGACGTGCCCACGGCACGGGCACGTCGCACCTCCAAAGAACCCTGTTTCAGTGGCGCGCCTCGCGGCGAAACATTGCACTTGCGAGAACGGTGGTGATTTATTGTTTTCTGACTCTTCACGACAGCGCGTTTCGGAGGTGAGATCGATTTCATGTCCTGAAACTTCTACAGTTCTCCTTATTCAACAAGCGGGTGCCTTTCTTGGCAAAGCTAAAAGAGCACTGTGTCTGTGCCTCCCTCGTTTCTTCAGTCACGTTTTTATGCGCTGTTTTACCTTGATGATCCAGTCGCGTATCTAGGGTCAGCGGCACGCAGTGCGGTGGCCCGCGTCGTTCCTGCAGCATCGGCAAACATTCGGGTGATGATAGCTTTTTGGACTCCCAGGAGAATGTCTGAAGCTCAGCCCGTGCTCAATGCCTTGTCAACTTTAGCCCATGTCTGTGATGAACACTGACGGTATATAATTAGCGTCGAGTCATGTGGCCGCTTGTAGTCATTGCGAGAATTGAAGGGAACGAATGGGTGTTTTTGCAAGTTATCAGCATCAAGGATTAGTTTTTAATTATATTCACTGAAAGTACAAACATGCATGACCCATGTTACATGTAGTACACATTATTGACGCACTAACATGTTTTCATTGTTGCTGAGCACTGAAGGGACGAAATGTGACGTATTTATACGACGTTACATAGAACTACAAGTGTTTACGGGAAGGATACCAGAAAAGAAAGATCCTAGTGGCCTCAGAGGGACAGCGGAATGAATGTTGGCAGCCACCTCGCAGGAGCTCAAGTTATTCCCCAAGCTTCGACCACCTCCATATAAATTGTTTAAACTTAACATTTTCTGGGTACAAAATAAAATCAACAGAGGATTACTGTTAAAAAGTGACAAATATAATTGTCAAAGTAACACCCCCAAGCGGAGGAGGGAGTTCCTCATGAATACCGAGCAAACGCTGTCCTTTAGTGAAGGATGAACACATTCAGTAGCTGCTCTCAGCTCCAAATGGAGTAACTCTTGTCAGAGTTATCAAAGTGCCTTCTGAACGGCAAAAAAAGCGCTGCTCTTCAGCTGCTTCTACTCAGTTTCCACTTCCTCCCCGTTGCAGACGGGTCTTCGATTAAAATGGAAGCAGACGACGCCGAGCACGATCGCTTTTATTTGACGCCGGTATTGAAGAGGTCTCGAAAAGGTCGTTAGAGAAAAAGGGAGTGACTGTAGACATCCGCGCCACTGTTCGAAGTGATTCAAAGCGATCGAACCCTTCGCAGGGCGGTGCAAAAGGTGCCACTGTTATAAAAACTGACAAAAACGTCAACACATGCAAAATATTGAACTCGGCAAATCTACGCCTCCAGTTACAATACTTTTATATGGTCATACATTTGTTCTGCACTTCTTTACAAACTTGCTATAAAATGTATTGACATACATAGACTCAACTCTGTTGCGTCACGGCGCAGTGGTGACGCTTCGAGCGCACTTCCGGTCTGGGGCTGTGGGCGGAAGTCACCATGCGAGGCGGGCATTCCTGCATTATTTTGAAACAAACCAGACAAAAACCTGCCTTCTCGTCAAAACGCTGCGACTGGGGCTGTACCAAAGAGTCGAGAAAGGTTTAAAGGTCAGTTTTCATGTGCTCGGTTCGTTCGAGGATGTGTTGTGAAAAGGAAAAACCAGATGCCGTGAGAGCACGATTGCTTGGGTGGGAAGCGCTTTGGGTTGAATGAATGGATACTTGTGGTCATCAGGTTTATTGTTTTGTTCCAACATGAACGCGGGAAAACCGTCAAGTTTTAAGGACCACCTGCGGACTACGTTCAGTGCGTCTTCAAGTCCAAACGGCCACCTTATTGTTCGAACTGTTGTCTGCTAGCTCTTTCAAACGTTTCAGCTTGTCGTCTGCTCTTCCAGACGACAACGGCCCGTAGACCAAACGTTGGCCCGGTAATTGCGATAAGAAGTAAGTGCAGGCCTTAAAAGACTTTTAAATTTGAAGGTTAGTTGTGGTAAGCAGGCTCGGTGTAGACAGTAGATACAAGGAGATGTTGATCATTTTTACCATTGGCCATCACCGACTTGTTATTCCTGGTTCACTTGGTCTGATTCTGCTTGCGATTTTCAGTATCCACATTAACCATCTCAGCTACGGTTCACGCTTTTGCAGCTACGAGCGACGTCGCGATTAAAATTGCGAGCGGAATCTCATCATGCAAATCAGGCTTTAGCATCCATTCTGCGGCGTCCACGCAGAATGAATCACTGCATGTGACATTATTCACGCGAAGTTCTGCGGTGTAACGAGCCTCGGTAATTTTGCTGAGGCCGCTCAAGTAGTCAGACATTGCCAGAAAGACGTAGAATCAACAATTCCAACGTGAAAAAGAGGCTGGGGGCTCATATCGACGCCGACAACATTGCATTTCATTTTAGAAGAATCTGAAGTTGGGCAAGTTGGTACATCTTAGATTCGAAAAGCGCCAGAAAAAAAGGACAACAAAAGGAATAGACGAAACGATGCGCTACTTTCAACTGAATTTTTATTCGGAAAAACAAACATATATATACACACCCAAGAAACCATTTGCTTGTAATCAAACTTCTCGTGAGGTGAATTCAAATTCCTTATCTGATAAAAGGACTGAGGAAGTGCTGATACATGCATTGCCCTTCACCCTGATTTTAAAAGCCTCGAAGATTTCTCTTTCTGTTCTTGTTTTATATCGTCCCAGCGCATCGTTTCGTCTATTCCTTCTGTTGTCCTTGTTTTCTGGCGCTTTTCGAATCTAAGCATTTCATTTGTTTGTTAATGGGCGACGGCGAGCTCCTTGCCCACACTCTGTCGCACATGCGCGGCGCCAATGGCATCTGCTAGGGGCGCTCCAGTTTGTTGTTAATACACACGGGAAGTCGGCCGCGCTTGGCGATCAAGGTTTCGTCGGTTGAAGCGAGCATCAGCCGTCTCTTGCATACACCCCTATTTAGCTACTCAAACAAAGCATTGTTCAGGATCATGTTCTGCGTGGGTGTCCAACTGCACACCAGTCACGCTCGCACCCTACCTGTGCTGAACACGGCAAGGCAGGGCTATCGTCGATAATCGCAGAGTTTCCATGCAACGCGTCGATCAAAACACGGTGTCAAAGCAACGTTTACATGGTTTATTAGCACATTGAAAGCAAACGAAATACGCCCCAGGGCATTTTCTGAAAAGAGCCTGAGCCGGAAACGAAATTTGAATGCTTTAGTTGTCTTACCTTGAGCACTTTTCATTAACAAAAGCGAGCAAACCGCAGACGCAGCTTATCCCGCCATTTTGTTTCTTTTTTCTCTTTCAGCAGTGGAACTTCATCAGCGATTCGGAAATATGTTGTACCACACTCTTTTCACTCCTCACACACCGTCTCAGGACTGTCTACGAGAGCTTGACTCCTTTACTCCGGAGTAACTCGCACCGGAAGTCGCTTTTTTGCCGTCTAGTGCAAGGAGCACAAGCTCCTTGACTCCTAGAGCCCCTACTGAACGCGCTCAATGTCTTTCTTTTGGCACTTCGTCGCCGAAATTAGTATGCCTACCTTTGCTGTACTTTTTTTGTGCTAAACTCTGCTTAATTTTTGTTTTTGAAAAAACAGTGCAGTCCTCTTCAGTATCACCTACGAAGACCACACGTCAAATATTACGACCTAGTTCTGTCTAAATGTTTCTTAAACGGTCCGGCAAACTTTGCAACTTGCCAAGTTGCCGTAATCGGCTGACTTTAGCGGGCGAATTGAGGTGCAACCAACGCAGTAGTAGAGGCTACAACGTAAGCTTAGCCAATATTGAGTTAAACGTCGTCACCATTGCCCCTTTTTGCTTGTTTTCACTTCTCCGGACAAGCGTAACAGGTGACGTCAGCAACGTTTCCCCTCGGCGCTCGGCGGTGTCCATGTGATTGGCCATTGGTTATTATTGTCTCGCGGAGTCTTGTTCACACTATGTACGCAGACTTATGCCGCAGTTGTGTAGACGTCGTCGAATGTTGGAGGCACCAAACGTGGTGAAGAGTGCGGTGCAGACGACACTTGCACCTGACACACGCTTGCCCAAATCCCGCCCGTCGTCGCGTAGCGGATCACGTGAGATCTCATACCACGTGTTAGCCATGTTCTTTGCGGCCCGAGGCCAATGTTGCCAGACAAAGCCGAAGTTTCGGTTTCAATTTCTGCTCATGTTTAAAATTCTATTTATCATTATATATCCCATTTTTCACAAAGCAAAGCAAATGGCGTAGTGTCTTTTATTAGTGCTTTTTAATGTGAAATCACTCAATATCCCAAAATCTTGGGAATTAAGCGGAGTTGCCCTTTAAATTTGCTAATTATGTGTATACTCAGATTTCATAAAACTTTCTTCATAACAAATAATATCTGAAAACCAAAAAAATCGCATCCCTGACTCGTTTCAATAGCGTAATGGTTAGCATGCTTGGCTAGTACTCTATTGTCTCACAATAAATTATTTTTTCTTTCTTTTTTTTGTAGAAGCTGTTGCTGTCGCCATTGGAGAACATGTGATTTAAAGAAAAACTTATTTAAATCACAATCGCAACATTCGAGAGAGTGCCGATTCTGCAAATTTGAGAAGATTGCGCACCTGCATCGTACAGGTGTAAACATACATAGGAAAACATGCTGCTCACTCTTGTATCGTTTGTCTCACTCGCGCTTTATGTTAAAAAAAATTGTCGGCAAGCAGCGTGGAACACATGTCAGAATATGCGTGACTTGTGCTTAACACTTTCGAATGGCACTTGAAGGCGCGAAGGGATTGGCCTTAGATGGCACTATACTTAATTGCTGACTGAAGATTTGATAACATAAATAAAGGGCCGATAAACCTTAAAGATATACATCTTAAGTAAATGAGCCCCCAAATTATCTGAAAGATGTTCTGCAAACCTTTTCCGGCATATTTATCCTCGATAGGCACGTGTATAAGTAGAGCATTAAAGAAGTTTCTAATTTTGAAGCTGATTAAAATAACTACATGTGTTCTTGACTGATAGGGATATGGGCCGTTCGTCGAAAGACAACTCGTAATAGGGCAACTCGTAGCAGGGCAGTTGGTCAGATAGGACAATTTGATGTAGGGCGATTCGTCACTGGTACAACTTGTCGAAAAACCAAAGATAATCTTTGAAGATCTTGTTGCCCACGTACTAGCCTTTAACAGTTTTACGAATTGTCATAGTGATGAACCGCCCTATGACGAATTGCCCTATGTGGCGAATAGCCCTGCTACCAGTTGACGTGTGACTAATTGTCATTTGACGAACGGTCCTACACCCGTTCCTGACACATGAATAATTTCTCAAACATATAGGAGTATGCTATTTTCTGTTTTATGTGATAAACAGCAATTTTATGTGTGTGTGGGCTGGATAAAAACAATGTACTTGGGGGCATGTGGCAGAACAATGACAATTACGCACGCATACCGTGAGAAAGTGGCCATTAAGTAGCTGCCATTTCGAATATAGCGTAATATACTACTTTGTCCTATTTGACAAAAAAATCATGGATTAGCAAGGGTGATGCTAATTTGCAAATTGAATTGACCGGCGTCTTGTAAGGCACGAACCTCAACAGCCAGGCTATGTTGTTCCTCTCGTATAAGATAATGTTCGCTTGGGCACACACTTTTTGAGGTCAGATTCGATCTGAGTTTGAAGGTGCGTATAGATCGGACAACAATTTGGATCACTCCTTTCTGCATGATTCTTTGCATGCATCATGTTGCTGAGTGTAAACAATGTTGGGGAGGAAATCGAGCGTTGTGATTGCCGCTCAGTGTTTCTATAAAAGGTAGACTAAAGGGCTCATCCTAAAACTTTTGCAACATTTTGAAAATATTATTGCTTTTAGCTCAGTTGCGTCGTCGTCATGCATATTGTTAAGCTTATTTCATGAATTATATTTCACTATATGGCGACGAGGTGGCCTTTTTGTGATCTTATGCACATTGCTTAGTTCAAGAGCACAAATACAATCCAGCTTTTAGTACTGCAACGCAAAGTTATACCAATCACGTGTATTTAGGCAACCTACCATTCTTCGTGACAACCTTTCGATTCAGGTAAATTAGATGTGACTAAGGTAAACAAATGGATGTTGAGTCTTATAAACATGTTTTAAATGTTAATCCTGATCTTTTTTGTTTTTTTACGTTTGCGTAAAAATTAAATAACGGTATTTATTATTTTTGATACCTGAAAATAAAACTAGATTTAGGAACGATAAAAAGAAAACTTGTTGATAGTTAGTCGTTTCACGGTGAAAATAGTGCCTGTTGCCAAAACAATGCGGAAAATATATTCTCAATTTAGCGGTTCGAACAGGTTTCAACAGGGTGTCTAGCGACCGGGAAAACCGGGAATCTTCAGGGAAATTTTAATTACCGGAAAAGATCAGGGAATTGTCAGGGAAATTGTCAAAAAGTGAGCTCAGTCAGGGAAAATAAGCCGGAACGCCATTGACTGCCCTGAGCAAAGACTTGCTAGGCTCCACAATACAGCACTAAATAGTTGATGCCTGGTATAGTTGCAATGATTAGGTCTCAAAAATATTGTGGCACTCAACCATCAAAATATAGGTCTCTCCATTGTAAACTACTTCCTTGTACCGTGGAAAGGGTTTAGCAGCGCTCGAAACATTTGCAAGGAGGACTAACCAACAGCTGGCAAACCTAATTTGATAGCAGACATTTCGTTAAAAGTCGCCCTGGCCGACAAGGTCACTCCGAAGGTTATGCATTTGTTTACTTTTCCGCGAGTTCTAGGCTAGGCCTGCCTTACTTGTGTGTTTGCAGCTTTCCTTCAGCTTGGCGAGAAATATTTTTCATCCACCAGTTCTGAACTCGATTCATAGATTGGAGGGGGCTCAATGACCGGCTCACACCACTGCTCGGATAACGTGGATGAGAGCTCATGCTGCGGAACCAGGGTATTAATCCCCGCTCCTGCCAGTTTCGATCTGGATGAGCGTCGTACCGACGTGCGGTTGTGTGTCGCCACTGCGCGATGCACGTTAAAGGAGCTGTGCAACGACTTTAACGTTGAAAGAATTGGCATCTTCTACTTTTGACATTGTTTATCTTGTCACAAAGGACAGAAAACACACCACCTTCCTTCGAAATGTTGCAATTCTGCTGCGTAATCGCGAGGCAAAAATTAGTATATTCCCCCACCTGCAGCCACAAGCAGCGGCCATGAAAACCACGCGGCATGACGTCAATGGGGTTCTTGTAGAAAGATAGCAAGTTGTGCAAATACCTGCTCAATAAAAGGTAAATTTTCTAAAAAACTTGTCGTTCCAACATAAATATAAATGCGTCAAAAATCTAGTATCATCGACAAAACATTTATTATACGGAGCTTTAGTAGCGCCATCTATCCTAGCTCCACAAAACCGTCAGCTCTATCTGCTAGAACAGCTGCCAGAAGCCGGAGGGGGACTGGGGTGGCCGGACCCGGATGAGACTTTCCTCCTTTCACCATATTGTTAGCTCTGCGCCAGCACGTGGTCACGCAGTCGCGAGCAGGTGAGTTCTCGCTTCTCACTGATGGCTCTAGAGAGAGAGCTCTACCGGAACCCCGCGCAACCCGCATTGACATCACAGCGCACGTGACTCGGAAGATGGTGAAGGAGTTGAGAGGTGCCGAAAACCTCCATCTTTGTTCATTTTTAAAATAAAAACTAGGACATGCAGGCAAAAGCGGTTTTCTGTTCTTTACTTCAGAAAGGTTGTGACACCAACACCCAAATTATATAAGCAAAGCACTGAAATTGTTGCACAGCTCTTTTAAAGACCCCAGTATAGGATTTGTACTGCACTGGCAGAATTATTTATTTATGGTGAAGGCGACAGACACCCATTGGAAATCACTAACCTCCCACTGTCTAAACTTGCAGCACGATTACAGTTGTGGGACCCTCGTGGAAAACAGCTGTCTTCTGTGAGACCGTGCCTGGCGGTTGTCTTGGAGCTTGACCCCATCCAACAGTTCGTATGGAACCAAAGCAGTCTTCAGGTCACGGTAAGTTCATTGTTTCCACCTCTTTAATAAACGTAGAAGAGTGGCAGTGGCTCGACTATGGCCGGTCAAAGTCTAGATCAGCTCCTGTACGGACTCCTAGAAGTCCGTGCTAATTCTGAGATCCTCAGCCATTAAGGCGTCCTCAGTAGAGTCGAAATAGAGTTAATGTATATGCTCCCTACGGGAGGCCAGAGTTGCGCGTGTGTTTTCCATGTGCCGCCGCGCCGCTATTCACCGAGATCTATCACGTGAGGAGCAAAGAATCCTGCGTGATGAAGAAAAGTCGGTTCGCCAATGTGTTACACATGCACGCTAACGTGCATGTGTGATAGGAAGCAAAATTCAGATTGCTTTTGCCTCCTTCTCCTTCTTTTCTGTTTTCCAAGCACGGCTGTGTGCACAGCACCGCTATTTACCAAAATCCTATACGTGGTTTTCTGGGCACTTCTGGCCACCTTGACACGGGCCGAATATCCTTTCCGGTTCGGGTATTCGTTGCATCCTGTTAAGAGACAAGTTTTGTGTTTTGTAATTCAGTCGGTGTTTTCTGGTGTTCCGCATGCCCGATGGCTACGAAGATGCCAAAGTGTTGTGCGGTTGACTGCACGGCTTTTATTTCACAGAAATCCCGAAGCCGAATTTGAAGTTCCCGCACGATCCGCACCAGTGCAGTGACGTCAAAGATTGAGTCGTCTTTCAACTTGAGTTTCACTCACTCCGAATCATCCCCGACCCGAAGTGTCGTGTTCGCTTGCGTCCTGCGATCAAACGCTCTTCTTCGTGCCTGCCACCCATCGCTGTGAGCAGACAACGCTTCACTTTCGAGTTTGAAGTTCTTTTAGGGCCCTTTCGGCGATCTCAAATTCTTTGAAACGGTGTAAGGTCGAAGAGAACGCACAGTGGACTTTTGTGTGCGATGTGAGGGTCCATGTCGTGCCGGTTCCACATGGAAGGCTGCCCCGGTGGAGTCGGAACCGAAGGGAGGAGACTTCTGAAGAAACATAAAATAGTTTGACTTCAATCCATGACTGTCACAAATGAGAGTGACAGCGTCGAGATTATTAAAGGGGCAGTGCAACGATTTTCAGACTTTGGCCAATTAACTGCGGAAATTAATCTGCGTCACCTATGGAACGAAAAACCGAAAACCGCATTTTCTTGCGAGCGCTAGTTCTTATTTAAAAAAAATGAATCAAATCGAAGGTCGAAGTGCCTCAACTCTCCACGCCGACTTTCGAGTGACGTACTCTGGGGGTTCACGTGGTTTCCCCTTGGGCCCTCTATTCAGAGACCCCAGCCGCTTCCTCCGCGATTGTCGACTTTCAAAGGATTAGCCTCGTCGAAGGTCGCGGCGCGCGATGGACACAAAGGACGGATCGCCACGGGGCTGACGGCGAGTGTAGCAGAGAAGGGGGACAGGGTTTGTTGACTTCCGCGTACCCCCAGAGACGCTGTCATTTTAGTTCCCGTAGCCACCACAGGCGGCTGCAGATTGGCAAATAATTCGTTTTTTGCCTTGCGATTACGCAGAAGAATGGCAGTTTTTCGGGGAAAGGTTACGCGTTTTTGGTCACTTGGGCTTGGATAAACAATATAAAAAATGCAAACTGGCAATTCTTCCAACATTGAAACCGTTGCACCGCCCCTTTAATAGCCGAAATGATCAAATCGAAATTAGAAAAATTAAAATTTCAAAGAAAGCTCTCTTGATTACAGAAGGTTAACAACCCTGCCTCCGTGCACCAAACATCAGTGACAGTTCCACTGCCTCATGCACAACATGTTCTGGGCCTGTATTTTTGCCCGCGAAAGCCAAACGAGCAAAACATAGCTGCGAAGACTATGATGCCCGGTAGTTACTTCCTGGTTTCGATCACCGAAAGCACAGGCACCATGCCCAACGCTTTATGTAGTGGCACCCATTACAACAAGCCTTTGTAGAAACATGTAAGCAACACAAAATAATGTTTAAAACAGCTGAAAGAGCGCTTAGGCCAGGCCACATAGTTTACAGTTTACGTATCCGAGAAAGTACTACGCCACATAGTTTGTAATAAGGAAATGTTGCAGAACACTTACCTGCTTTGAGCACCACTTGAATTTGCAGTCCTCCTTTTCCTTCTGCATCAGGAGTTCCAAGCGCTTTTTCGTTATTCGAGTCCCGTAGGAAGATCCTATGAAGTTTTTAAACTTTCTCGTTGAGGCGTGTGAACGCGGCACCGGAGTCGGGCAATCACTCGAATACCTTTCCATGCTTGTTGAACCCAGATAAACATTTGTTTCTCGTCTTCGGTGAATCCTAGTTCAAGCTTCTCCCGAGTTTCCATAATGAAGGAGACATCGAAATTCACATGACGCCAAATGTGTCCAGAAGCGAGGGACGCCAACGAGCGAAGCGAAAAGAAACAAGCGCCAGGAGCCATCGCTCAAATAAGCCAACGTTGCCCGACGGCAAAGCACTTTTGTTTAGAAAACACGTACAATGTTAGTTTTGAAACCTGCGAATCAGTATCTTTCACGATTTGCTTTTCGTAAAGAAATGCTACGAAGAAAATTTAAAGAAGCAACTTCTTTTTGAAGTGTAAAACCTTTTTTAAGAGAAAAATTGCAACCTAATCTCGCTGTCTGGTAAGGAGCACCGCGAGTGCTCGCGACTTGAACGGGACTTGACAAAGGAAGTTCGCAGGAGTGTCTATGAAACGTAAAAGCCAGCTTGGGCATTTTCAAGTCAAACTTGGTGTTGAGGCGGACTTGAGCAAGTCGAAGTTCGGCTTCAGTTGAAGTCACATCTATGAATTCGGGGGTAAGATTTTCTTCTCACAAGAAAAATGAAAGAAGAAAATTCTGAGAAGACAGGAATACTTTCCAAAGCGAGAAAATATGTAGTTTGATTTAGAAATCTTTTAAAAAGAAATCATAATAAAAAAACTGATAACATTATTTTTTTCTAGGATTTTCACTTGTCAAGGTTGAGAACTCCCCTTAATGGTGCCAGTTGCATTTGAGCACTTCCGAGAATTGAATTTTGAAGTGCAGCAAAATATTGAACTGTACAGCTGTGGCAAAACTGCATTAATGACTACTCTTTTCTAAACTAAGTGGCTATCTTGGTTGGGCTTTCCTTGTGTATCAATACATATGGTATTTTCTTCTAGGAGATGGAGCTGCATTGTTAGGGGAGACCAGCTGCCAACTGAAAGTCACCAAGGACATCTGGTTCAGATGCTGTTCCTGCACCTATGTCACCAAAGATCAGCGTCTAATTGTGTGCCACCTGGCTGCCCGTGGTGATGAACAATCCAAGTGCCAGCATGTTCTCGTGTCTGGATCTAAGTCCCAAGTGCTCGGCAGCACTCAAAAGCACGAAAGTGAAAAGCCATTTAAGTGCAAGCTTTGCCCCCAAAAGTTTGCTTATAATTCCCTTCTGACCTGTCATAATCAAATACATGCTGGTGAAAAGCCATTTAAGTGCATGCTATGCCCCAAAGCCTTTGCTCACAATTCTCAACTGCAAAGTCATAATCGAACTCACACTGGTGAAAAACCGTTTAAGTGCAAGCTTTGCCCCAAAGCCTTTACTCAGAAAAAAAATCTGATCTACCACAATCGAACACACACAGGTGAAAAGCCATTTAAGTGCAAGCTTTGTCCCAAAGAGTTTGCTTATAATTACCTTCTGACCTATCATAATCATTTGCACACTGGGGAAAAGCCATTTAAATGCATGCAATGCCCTAAAGTCTTTGCTCTAAATTCCCATCTGCAAAGCCATAATCGAACGCACACTGGTGAAAAGCCATTTAAGTGCAAGCAGTGCCCCCAAGCCTTTGCTCGAAATTTTGATCTGCAAAGCCATAATCGAACGCACACTGGTGAAAAGCCATTTAAGTGCAAGCAGTGCCCCCGAGCCTTTGCTCGAAATACCCATTTAAGAAGCCATAATTATTTGCACACTGGTGAAAAGCCATTTAAGTGCAAGCAGTGCCCCCTAGCCTTTGCTGAAAATTCCTCTCTGCTAAGCCATAATCGAAAGCACACAGGTGAAAAGCCATTTAAGTGCAGGCAGTGCCCCCAAGCCTTTTCTCGTAATACCAATCTGATCCGCCATTATAGAAAACAGTGTTTAAGGGGAAACGAGGGTCTTTAACTTTTTTATTATATTTCATTTATCATGCTGAAATGTAGAATACTGCTGTATTTTTCAGTGGTGATTTCAAATATGAATTTAGTCTTCAGATAGCTTTGCTAGATCCTGAGTTCTCAATTAATACGTAATTTTAATTAAGCCTTCATTAAGGTCGTTAGCGTAAAATTCTTATGAATATATCAGAAATTTTTATAGAATTGCATTCACAGACAGTTGCTGTATATGTTATACAATAATTTTAATTAATTAGTCCCAAAGTCTTAATAGTTGTCAATGACCCGTATGGAGGACCTAATTAAAATTTCATATTTATTGATAACTCGGGGTATACTAAAGCTATCTGAAAACTTATTGCATATTTGAAATTACCCCTGAGAAATACACCTATATGCTGAACTTAAGCACAATAAATGAAAAATAAAAAGTTAGACCTTCGTCCTCCCTTAGAAACCTTACAAGTGCGAACAATGCCCCAAGAGTTTTGCTCAGTATAAGAGTTTATCTGCAAAAACCAAATGCGCACATGCGGAGTGCCTTGTGGTTGATCCGTAAGTGTGAACTTTTACACTGTTGTTTCTTTCAGCTGCTGTGGATTTTGGCACTGAAGTAACAGCTGGTTCATACGCTTGACTGCTTATGACCTGTAAAAACTGTTTTTAAGCCTCTTGCGAGGGCTCACAACTTTCTGCACTGCTGTGCAGCTGGTTATAAGTAGTCGCTGGAGGCTTGAAAACCGGTCTTGTCTTGGTCGGTTGTAGATGGGAGTGTGTGAATGGGCCTTAAAGGGGCACTGACACGCCAAAGGTCGTATTTTTTCTATTGTCTAAAACGATGCATATTGTAGTCATAGACACAAAAAAAAAAAAACTTACCGCAAAAAAAAAAAGTTCCGCACGCGCGCACGCGCTTTTTTATTTTTGTTTTTTTCTCCCGCTGCTCACCTCCTCACTTTTCATTGTTGATGTCAAAAATCATGAAATTTAGAAGCTTTGTAGGCGGCATTTCTGTAACATTTAATAACAGCAATCGTAAAACATGTTTTTTAACGCAATTGCGAACGCGCTACAGCCCTTCTTTTTGAAATACCAAAAATCAGAGTCCGGTGTGATGTCGCCTCCTGGATTTGTATCCTCCCTCGGAAAACTTGGGGGCGCTCGACACACATAGCAGAGGATGATCGGTGAGTCAAGGAATCAAACGAAGAAACCAGTTTTTCCCGGTCCGCCGGCGCCCTTCTCTCCCGCTCCTTCGGGTCGCGGTGGCTTGGTGCAGAGGCGCAAAAGAAAGTCGACTCGCAGGACTCCGCAATATTTGACGTCACCGCACTGGCGCGGATCACGCGGGAACTTCACATTTGGCTTTTGGAAATTGTTTTTTTACTTCACAAATACTGAATTCCCAAGTTTCGAATTTTGAGGGTAATGTACCGGCATCGTTTTCAATCGTTCCGGATAATAAAAAAAAAAGGTTTTGATGTGTCAGTGCCATTTTAAGTAGTGTGAAGTAACGTTTTCCAAGATTTTCATTTCTAACATCCTGTACAGTGCTAAGACCTCATTTTGGGAGTTACCTTGGTGGAACACTTCCTGCTACCGGTTGGTACATCGCTAGTTAAGTCCCTCGCACTGCCCAGCAGGTTTACATTGGCACTGTACCCATTTTGAATACTGCGTAATGCCCCTTCGGGACTGCATTGACGAAAGTTTTGGAAAATTTCGAACTGACTAACATGCTCATACCCTAAGTAAGAAGTTTTAACAGATCTCGTTTCTCTCGGTCATACTCGGTTGCAAGAGTGTGAACGGGCCTTTATCCTGGCAGTTGTTTCCGTGTTGCATGGCTGTCTGCATCAGAATTTCAACCGTAGATGTCATTGTTTGCTGGAAAATTCCGTTTGCTTTTGTGTAACACAGGAAAGTTTGTTTTTCTGATTCTCTGATGGCTAACATTCTTACATCTTTTTAAAAGAATGAAAAGGGTCAGTGAAGCTAAGTCTCAACAAATACTAATTTGGCCATGTATTTGCTTTGTTTACAGGATCCTTTGAATCGTTGCTCAATGTGTGATTATTTTTGCATAGCGTAATTAATTTGCAAGCATATCTTTATGGCGGCAATATTTTTCTTTTTACTTTTATGTCGTTTGTTTGGAACAAAATATGCGGATGATAAATATGTGATCAGACTTCTGTTTCACTGTTTCTCATAAATATAGGTTGACAGTCAAGCTCCCGCAGTGTTGTTGTCTTTTTTTTTTTTTTTTGTCAAATTGCATATCTTAGCTTGAAGGAAATATGTCGCGGGCAGAGTAGCTCTTTAGAAGGATCCCACTTTGCCATCCTGCTTGATGCTGGGATCCCACTGTAGCAGTTTTGTCGCCAAGAAATTCACTACCAAATGGAAGTCCATACCGCGGCACATAAGATAAAATGGCGGCTTGTGGTGTTGATTCTGACCCTAGCCCAATTCCTGCCCTCCAGCAGGTTTACGTAGGAGGTGACATCAGGTTTTTTGTGCTGTTTAATGCATGTGAAGGCATCATGCTGCATTCTCAAATGGTATTAAAAAGAGACGTGGCAGACTAGAGGAACCTTGTACCGATGTTATTGGGCTGATAGTCCTCGGCACGGGCATCTTCGTAATTGGATATTGTTAAACGACAGTTGATTGCTTTTGACCATCGCTATCTGGCACAAGTGACCGCAATATTTTGTTGAAACGGGCACTTGTTTCTGGAGGCTGTAGCTGTGATTCCTGGCTGTCTTCACCGAAATTTATAGATTGGATGTCAATCGCGCACAAGTCGCAGTGTTTCTTCATTTTCGTCTAGTTTAAAGGGACCCTGCAACAACTTTTTGACTGGTTTTTAATTTGCACCAAACCTGAGCACACTGCACATAGTAACTTGGTGAAACTTTTCTTTTCTCGAAATTTGTTTTATTTTAAAAGTTATAGGCAAATAAAATTATAAAAACAAGTAAAAAAAAAAAACCCTCCTTCATGATGTTCCTGGTCTTTGCTTGGGTGGTCAATGGTAGAAGCGAAGCGATTAGCCAATTGGCTGAGCTTACGTTGGTGGTCGCTTCCCCTGCAGCCGCGTGCGCGTCAACGGCTCGTTGCTTGTTTCGGCCCTCCACCGCGCTTGCCGGCATGAGTTTATTGGGTGTGTCGGAGTTGAAGCTCCGAATCCTCGATAGAAGTGCGGAGCTCGGAGTAGTACCGTACAAGGACATTCCAAGTAAGCGTCCGGAGCGCGCTGGCGAAGCCTCTCGGCCCCAACTCAACGATGCTCAGGTTCCAAGTATGTTCCGGGTGGGTCTCCTGTACCACAGGAGACAAATTCATGCTTTCGCTGCTCGCAAAACGTGCCACTGGCGTCGTGTCTTGCCTGCTAGGATCCGCAGGGGTACCTGCGCCGCCTCTTCCACTGCTTGGTGGCTAGTGGCAGCTATGTCGACGGGTCATCGCGCATTGTTTCTTGTTTCCATACTTTCTAAACTGCATTTGTTTCTTTTCTCATCTAAAATGCTGAACTAAAACTACTTTCATAAATAATTGAAATGGTTCGCACCACTTTTATTTTGTATTTCGACTAAAGAAAAACTTTTAGCGGCTCTGACGAGTCGTAGGCAGGAGCTGACCGGGACCGACATCATCACGAATTCTTCACATGCCGCATGCTTTCGACACCACGGGGTGTCTCCGTAGGAGGAGGAGGTTTCCGCATTTAGTTAAAATATGACGCCCTGATATTTAGTGACTCTCTCTGTGCCCGCTGGATTGCTTGAACCACAAGAGTTGTGGAAGCTGCAAAAAAGGTAGACGCTTAAAGGGGTTATGACACGAAAATTAAACTGATAGATTATTCTTGAAATGGAATGCTCATGGGCTACTTAGTATATACACCAAGTTACGTGATTTTTAGAGCTCTTGTAATTGCAAGAATGAATTTACAAATTTATATCATTTTCATCTGGCGATCAGGCAACACTGCCGAAGTTAATCACACCATGGTGTCCATAAACCACATGACCATGAATGCTCTTTCATTCTAGACACCCCCATGATTGCCCAAGCTCTCCTTGCCACGTTAATAACATAATTAACATAATAAAAGTTGAACATTTTTATTACTCTCTCGATTACTTTGAGGAATTATTGACAAAAATATAACTTCGTAGAAGCTCATTGGATATTCTGATTACTTTTTGGTTATATAGCTATTATTGACCGAAACAACTTTATAGAAGCAAACGTTTCATTACTCAGTCGATCACTTTTAATCACGTTACTAGAACACTCAGTTGGGAAACTCACCGTTGAAACCTGGGCCGCTGGCGTCCACCGAGACCGAGCTAAATATGACAACAGCGCCAGTCTTTATCATTTGTCTTTACTGTGGTCACCTTGAGCTTTTAGAAAACATGTTTTTGCATAAAAACCAACGGAAAAAACTATTTTCGTAGTAACTTTTATTGGAGTTTAGGACAAAATGAGGGGCGCGCAATGTTTTCTAAAATCTTTAGTTCGCAAGGTTTTGCGGCACAATTAATATTATTTTGATACAACCATGTGTCAGCGGTGATTTCAGGTAGCGCGTCCCGACCTAGGCGCATCCTAACTTCGGTACCAATTCGTGGTGCGTCCGCTTAGGACGGGGGGTGGCGCCCCTGAAACCCGTTCCACCGTATCTGCTTCGGTGCCAAAATGGCCGATTAAAGCCAAAATAGAAGTCACGTGCAGTTCCTTGAGTGGCCGCTGCGACAGAAATGGCGGCAATGCGATCGCCATTAGCTCGGTTCTTGAATACGGATTGGTGCCGCTTTTTGAGAGCAGGCTCTATGGCAGTTTCCCAACGGGAGGCACTTACTTGATCGAATGACATTTTAGCAAACGCCCACGTTTCACCGAATGACACTTTAGGGAATAGTCGGACGCCGCGAAGCGGCGTTTTCGGGTGGGCCAAATGGGTTCACGTTTTTGTAATGAGCCGCCGCAGACTGTCGCCGCGAAGTGGCGTAAGCGCAGCGCGGCGGATGGCTTAACGCGCGCCCCCGTTATTCGCTAAAACGTCGATTCACTCAAAGGTCACTGTTTGCTAAAACGTCATTTGCTCATGTGATTTGGACCCGTTTCCCAACTGAGTGGTTCAATAACGTTGCTTTTAATTAATAGCTGTGTTTGATATACCTCCACTTCATGCACCGGTCCAGAAAAGTATAGGGCAGTGTACTTCCGGTATGTGTATTGAGATACGACCGGAAGTACACCGCCCTACACTTTTCTGCACCGGTGCGGGGGGATCGGTGGCCGAGTGGTCTAGCGCACACCAGCTCGGAGCACGTGGAGCGAAAGCTCGCGCCGCAGAAACCAGGATTCTGGGTTCAATCCCCACCCCTGCCCGTTTCGATCTGGATGAGCATTGTACCAGCGTGCGGTCTTGTATCACTACTGCGTAATGCACGTTAAAGACCCCAGGCTAGCGGTTGTACTGCACTGGCTAAATTGCTCATCTACAGCTGGGAGACTCGTCGACCGTTGAGGCAGAGCAAGTTCTAGGCTGTATTAACCTACACACAGCCCAATTCTTTTTCTGCACCGGTGCAGGAGGTGACGGTAAATCGGAACGCAGCTAATATTGACAAAGGCGACTTCATATAAGTTCAGCTAAAAGTTTGATTACTCCTTTGATTAATCCGTGTTACTATTCACCCAACTGACTTTTAATTAACTCAGTTAACTTAGTGGTTACTTTTTATCTTTCCCCGATATATTAGTCGCATAACTGAGTTAATATTGACATCTTGATAACTGAGTAACATTTGACTCTATATTGGTCTAACTGACATAATCCTCACTCATTATTACTTTGAGCTTTTATACCACCGAGTGATTTATTCTCAGCTAAGTTCCCATTTTTATCACTCTTTTGACTACTTCCATTCACTATTGACCTAATAGAGTTTGATTTGGCCTAATTGACATCATGATACTCTTGACATTACTTTGAGCAAATTATAGACTAACCAATTCATTATGAGCACAAGTCACATTAGGATTACTCTTGATTACTTCGAGTTACTATTGACCCAAGGGACTTTAATTTGCCCTAATTGACATCTTGATTACTTAGAGCTAATGTTTAACCAACTGATGTGTTAAAATCTTCATTACTTTGAGTTACTATTTACTCAATAGACTTTATGTCAACTAATTAACATTGTAGTGCCTCTGTGATTACTTCGAGTTATTATTCAAATAGTTGATCTATTATTAGCCCGCCAATTCAGAATATTACTACTCTTTTGACTACTTGGAGTTACTTTTGACCCATAGGCTTTAATATGGTGTAATTGACATTATGATTGGTTATTACTTTAAGGTAATATTCTAACATTATTTATTATGGGCACAATTGACATTGCTCTTTTTTATTACTTTGAGTACTATTGACCCAATTAACTTTAATTCGGCCTAATTGACATTTTGGGGACTCTCAATTGATTACTTCGAGTTAGTATACAACCAGTTCATCTCTTACGAGCTCAATTCACATTATACTCTTTTGGTTACTTGGAGTTGCTTTTGACCCAGTTGACTTTAATTTGGCCTTAATTGACATTGTGATGACAGTTTTGATTACTTTGAGCTAATATTCAACCAATTAAATTATTATGAGCCCAATAGACATGATGATTACTCTGTTGATTACTTCGAGTTACTTTTCAACCGATAAACTTTAATTCGGCCTACATGACATTTTGATGGCTTGATTACCTTGAGTTAAGTCCCCGGGTCCCCGGCTCGAAATTCGGTTTCTTTCGCCTGGAAAACAGCCGGTCATGAATGAACAATGTACAAAATAGCAGCGTGCCCAGGTGCACTCTGGGAGTAGAAGCAGTAGAAGGCTGTCAACGGTTAGTTTCGATTTCGGTTTTACGCGGGTTGTGTATTACTATCGTCTCCGCCCGCACTCCATTGCTCACCTCGTAGTGA